>BEXV01004678.1:2716-24751 GCA_003118195.1 Hemicentrotus pulcherrimus | reverse complement strand
CCTACGTTTTTGCTCGTTACACCACTATGGTCTCCATTATGTACCAATATTTGGAGTTCAAAATTTGGCCCCCCCCCCTAAGAAATCATGTATTACAGTGTTGAGTATCAGAAACTATCTCAATCTTTCACATTTCAAACCATTCTGCAATTCAGTACCATATTGATAGGTATTTATCACTGTTTATCAGCGATTTAGTTTTCAATTCACACAAAAGTTATATACTAATACAATGGCAAGAATCAGATGCTATATTTCATTCATTAAGATTTCAAATTATTTATTCTTTCAATATCATTATACTGAATGGTATTAAACTGTCAATCAGTAATTTGGTTTTGAATGCTCACACAAGTTCACATATTGTGTAGATCGGTACTAGCACCTTTGACAAACAAGTATCATAATAGTGATCATTTTTCATCACATTCTAACACTATTGACGAATATGTTTCCTTATTTATTTTGTTTTCCTTCCACCTCGTATATTTCTTATTTCCATATTAAACATATGCATCCTACTGGTACATAGGTACAAAATATAATTAAGCTCATGATATATAGCCTTTTTACTCTACAGGAAAATGAAAGAAATTTTATATTTATTTTATAGAAAGATGGTAATATTATACATGTATGTTATAACAAGATTAATACAAATGATTTCTAACATGCCTCCTACCTCAATTCACTATTAACAATTTCTACTACAAACTGTATAATTCTGAGGACTTTGTAATAATATTCCAGAAAACTATATCCTGTCTTGAAACTCAGCTTACTTTATCTCCCCCCATGATGCTGCACACTCATTGATTCACCTCCATCCATGATTTTCATGAGACTGTGATTCATGTACTTGACCAAAGACTTGTAATTACCACTGATTGACCTCTGTCTTGATGACCTTTGTCCTATGACGTACTTACCTCCAAGGTCATATAGTGATAGTTCATCTCCTATGATACATAATAGTAACAAGTTTGAAGTTCAAGGCTCAAAGAGTCCTTGAAATATTGAGATTAATGAGGCTAAAACATATCTGGGGAGCGTTTCACAAAGACTAAGATCAAAATTATGGCAGGCCGTTCATGCCACTGTTTTCTCTCACCATTTACTGGCATTGGTCTCTCAAGGGATGTACAAATCATGATCACAAATCTACAGATTTTTTTTGTTTTGTTTTTATAGTTCATTATTGAAGGAAAAAAAGTTATCTAAAGATCATAATGGTGAGAGCAACCAGTGGCATGAATGGCCTGCCATCCCACTTATAGTCGTTCTTAGTCTTTGTGAAACACTCCCCACCCAGGGCCTCTAACCTCTGACCCAAATTTTGTTCCTCAATGATAATACATATATACATGTAGGTACCAGGGCTCAGGTCAATTTCTCAAATGGTTATCTATGTTGAGCCTCTATGACCTTTGACCTCATCTCAAAATCTATTCACTTTGTCTTCCTGAGGATATGCACTCTATTACCATGTTTTGAAGTTCAAACCTCATGTGGTTCTTGAGATATCATGATAAGAATGCTAAACTCTGTCCTTTCTTGAAAATTGACCTCTATACTCTATGACCTTTGACCAACTTACCCCAAATCTAACCAGGCCGCCTCCCTATGGTGATAAATACTATCCCCATGTTTGGAGTTCATACCTCAAATGCCCGGCCCCCCTCAGACAGGTTAATTCATCTTTCTTTTCAAGAAATGTGATAGAAAAAAAATAACATTGGCATCATCCCATCAAATGTCAATTACCGGGTAAAAAAAAAATATTTTTGAATGTATATTTCAATTCATTTTATTGTACATAAATGTCATACTTTTATATTTTGAAATAGATACAAATTGTTGTGCAGAAGGCCTCAACGACAATATTATCTAGGAGCAATAATTCAAAACATAGGCTCAGAAAAAGAGATGGAGGCCGCATCACTGTCTTTGATTGACAGAACCAATGACTTCATAGTTTGTCAATTTCGGTGTGACCACTTTTATTGTTATTATTACATTATCCCTTTTGAGACGGTCATTCCACATTTTGTTTGGCTCAATAACTATCGAGCCTTAAAAATTACACCCCCAGATGCATGAGTACAAACAGCATGAATTTATGCACACATTGTTAAGTGTCCATTTTTGCAGCATGACCATATTGCGTTTAATGCCAGGAATCGTAAGAAGGAAATTAAGCTTAAGATCCTTAAAAGTGGCAACGTGCTGAGATGTTTGAAATCATTGCTTTTCGACTAAAATTTGCCAAAGTTCCTACCCATGCATATCAATGTCACAGGCAATTCACTTCATCAGAAGAATGCTGCATTAATAGCAAAATATTGTTGTAGCCTATTTGGAGAACAATACGTGATTAATTTAGCCCTTTCAAATTCCTGTCCTAAAAGCGAAGCATAATAATAGGTCAATTTATATAGCGCAGCTACTATATGAATATACTCAACTGCGCTTAATACAAGGTATCATATTATTACCCTGGCTGTAACTGAGCTGCCATGATAATGCGCTAAAGCATTTCAAGGAATTAAATTCCTGCCATATAGAGGTACATGTCGTTTATCGTTATCGTCGATGTTGGCATCAGCTTTCTAACAAAGGCACTGGTGTAATACCTAGAAGAGGAAGTAGCGTTGAGCAAGAGAGAGTCGTTTGGCCGGGGGACAGGTCAGGTGCTCATCTTTCTCCTTTCCTCGATCTTTAATGGTCACCTTGTAAGACTCGGCATCAACTGTAAACAAAAAAGAGGAGAGGAGATGAGATGAGATGAGACTGCAGAAGAGTTTGATGGCATAAAATTACAAAAAAGGTTAACTGTATTAGATGGTTTTTTAATCCTTGGCACTCTGAAGAAAAGGATTTGGTGTCCATGATTCATATAACAACAAAGGGACACTGTACTAAATGTTTATCTCTTTTCCTTGAATTTGGTGTCGAAAAACTTTTGGAGGAGAAGAGATATGACTTTGTACAGAAAGTTTGATCTATACAATAATGAAAGAGAACACTGTATTAAATGTTTTATCTTTTTTCTTTAGCCCTTTGAAGACAAAGAATTTGGTGCCTAGAGGCTTTTGGAGGAGAGGAGATTTGACTACAGACAATGTGGTCTACACAATAACGAAAAAGTACAATGTATTAATAATATTTTCTTCGATTCTTTAGCCCTCTGAAGACAAAGAATTTGGTGTCCAGAAGCTTTTGGAGGAGAAGAGTTGTGATCACAGAAAGTTTGTTCCATACAAATACAAAGGGACACTGTATTAAATCTTTTTTCTATGTATAACATCGTAGATTATTGCTAGGTGTAGGTCATACTCACTCTTTATGTCTGGTAAAAAGTTGTTCAAAATCATGTCCTCTTTCTTGACGGAGCGACAGCTGAGAGAAACACATGTAAGACACCAAATGATCAGATCTCACAGTACAGTAACCATTATCGTTAGCTACAAGTATCCTTAGAAGAAAAAAACANAAAATTGGGTTACTATTAGGCTTGCTCATTGTACTACTCCAGCACTTCTTCCATCCCTTGTAACGGTTGCTCACACGTGATGCTGGAAATGGCCACTTCAAAATACTTTTTCCTATTTATTTTTGTTAACATATAAATGAATGGCAGTTAAGCCCATAACCGAACTTACTGATTTTTGTATTATAAAATACAAAAATAATGTGAGGTGCTGTTCACTTGTATTATTCTATTTCCCTACAGAGATAGTTGTTTTCTTTTCATTTTCCCCCTTGTTATTTTGTTTTTTTGGGGGAAGTTCAAGGCTTCTTCACATATGCCATGGTTAACTGCATGTTTTTTTTTTTTTAAAGCATACATACACATATGCGCTTCACATAAATGTATCTTCTAACGCAAAGATAAGTGAGTACGCCAAGGACATTTGTTGAGCGCAGCAATGTTTTTCATCCTCACTTGCCATTTATGTAGTAACGTGGAGAAAACCTAGGCACGATAAAAGACTCTAAGATCTTTTACTGTATCTCATGGGACCAAAGCTTTATTAATTTATCATTCACTTTATGTATTTTTTAATTGGTTTAAAAAACTGGAAGAGTAAGTTGCTAAAAGGCAATAATATGTATACAAGGGTATTCTCACATGAACATGATAAATATATTGTCTGTTAAGGACCAGAAGGGTGTTCATTTTGTGTTAAAGAGGGCGCTACACAAAACAATTTGCTGTGAGATAATAAAAAACGGAGTGTCGTATTTGAAAGAACATACAATTTAAATGACAAAATCATATTTGTTTGATCACAATTGGTTCAGATATTTGTGTACCACCACAAACATTAGATAATTTGAACCAACCATTGAAAAAACGAAATAGCGACTTATACGTTTTATTCCAGCCAATGCGGATGTTGGCTTTTCGTTGGCTTTTTTGTGTTGGTTTATAATACTAACAACCTGCCAGCCCTTGTATTGTTATTATTAAATAATTAATTAATTATCGGTCACCATATTTTTTAGAAAGAAGAGCTGAATTAGTATGATCGTATTGGATAAATTTCACACAATTTGGGGTCTCAAATTACCTTCATAGCAATTTTAGGTCCTAAAAGGGCACTAGCAATGTCATAAATAAGGAAAGAGCAATAAACATGCACTGTGTAGGCATTTGTGGTCAGAAACAAGAACTCAACTACCCCTTTAATGTCTTTCTCGCTTTGAACAGACAAAACATTAGGTTTACAAAATATAAGGCATTAACAAACCTGGTGACGGGTACTGCCTTCTTGCTGATGCCATATTTTTGTTGGATCCCTGCACCTGCTGCTTTTGACACAAAGATGACGGAGTTCTCACCGATGGACTTCCCGTAAGCACCAAACATCTTCCTGGTCTTGACAGGTTCAGGGGTCGGGATGGATGCATTGGGCATGCCTGGATGCAAAAATGGGACAAGAACAAGAAGTTATTACGTAGGGTTTGTTTATAGTACATTATTTTTGCCTAGAATCATGTTTCCTCAAACGTGTTTCGGGCAAATTCTCAAGGTGATAAACGCCAACCTGTTTTCAAACGTCTTTATACAATGTATATGGGCATATTAAAACGCTGAAAAAAGTGTGTTTTGAATGTGACATATAGAGCCAGAATCACGTTTCTGAGAGATGATAAAAACAAAGCTATTTTGAAACACACATACAAATCGGACCTTCCCAGGCTAATTTCCAGTTCAGAGAAGAAAAAAAGCGCCATGTGATGTGTCATATTGTTGTACAAGGATGCCTGCATACTCGTCCCACGTTCATTGTATTAATCATTGTTTATGTATTGTGCGATGACGCGCTTTAACTATTAATTTTTTTCAATCGCATGCACATGCTAACGTACTACTCCAAGAAGAAGAAGCGCCCCAGTTATTCCTCTGTGCAACTCTCTGCTTCCCGGGTCAAATGGCGAAAAGCAGCTGCGCAGAGACACAACACCTTTATTTTGAATCGTGACGAGTTGATAAATGCGACATCCCGCAAATCACGTTTGTATAGTGGGGTTTGATATTTTCATATAGAAACGCTGATTCTGAGTGGCATAACAGTTTAGTTGCTTCCTGCACCTCTCTGCATGGCCGATCGTTCAAATTTGCACACACCAATGGGCACCAATTGATGGAAGGGTTGCTTCGTGCACCACAATCACTTTGCAAAATTACCCATTTCCATATTAACCCTGTCTTCATAAACGCCGTGACAAATATTTTTAACACCAGTATAGCTCAATCTTGCACTGGAAACAGTTCAATATTCTTGAGGCCTTTAGAATATCTATCCATGACAAATACAATGTGGAGCAGGAAGATTTGTTTAATTTGTTTAAAACAACCAAAGTTTCTGATCTTCATTAAAAAAAAAAAAGACCAAGCATCATGTGTTGAACTATATTCCATGGTGGACTTACCCATTTGTGCCCACGCAATGTAACCTCCTTTAATGATGAGGTCAGGTTTAGCTCCAAAGAATGCCGGATTCCAGAGAATCAGGTCCGCCATTTTACCAACCTACACAAAACAAAAATTGGGAGAAAAGGTATGTCTTTCGATTACATGTTCTGAGTTTCATTTCTTGAAATGGCAATTAAAATTGTCAATTTGGTCACACATCAATCTCATTTTCTCCTACATGTATATACTGCTAAATATGGTGATTTAAAGGGATAATAATTTTTATGTAGAGGGCGCTACACAAAATAATTTTTTGGTGAGATAATGAATAACTGATTGTCAAATTTGAAAGAGCATACCGTACACAATTTAAATGACAAAATCATCTTTGCTTTCTCAAAATTTGTTCATAGACGCCTAAATTATCCATAAATATAACCATTTCTAATATTTGTGGTGCCCCACAAATATTCAAATAATTTTGAACCAGCTGTTAAAAAAACAATATGGCGCCTCATATGTATTATGCCAGCCAATGCCAATGTTGGCTTTTTGTTGTTGTTTTTTTTTGGTGAAAGTTTAATACGCTCAAACACCCGGCCCGTGTATTGTTATTATTATTAAATTAGCAGTCCCCATATTTTTTTATTAAAGTGAACCTGAGTTAGTATAATCAGATTTAATCCAAATTTCACACATTTTGGGGTTTAAAATTACCTTCACAGCAATTTAAGGTCCTAAAAGGGCACTATACAGTGCGACCCAGAAATAAGAAACCAAGAATCCAAGATGTTTGATCTTAACATTGACAATCAGCCATGCATGAAGTTTTTCGTCTATGTCTGATCGTCAACGAAACGGAGTTAAGTCTTTTGTCAACTCTGTTTGTTGCTACGGCAGGCAGCCCGTAAAAACGAATTTGATTAATCAAATTATGGAAATGCAAGCATCACTTTAAACAAACAGAACTTTGTTATTCATGGCTCATTCTTCCTGATTGAGGAAAGAGCAGAAACTAAACTTTCTCAAAATGTGAATTTTTCTTTGAAATTCAGATACCACCCGCCAAATGACTTTTTAGTTTCCTTGCCTCAAATTGCTTTTAATCACTCATGCGTGAAATATGCATCATATGAGTAGCATCGAATGAAAAAGGAGGATCTAAGCTTTATAAAACATTGATAATTCTTGGTTTCGTTTTTTCTGGGTCGCACTGTATATATATATAGAAATGTCATAAATAAGAATAAGAGCAAAAACCATGCACTTGAAAGGTATTTGCGGTCTTAGACAAGAACTCAACTGTCCCGTTAACGCTTGACTACCAAATGATAAAAACTACAAAACAGAATANGATAAGTGAGTACGCCAAGGACATTTGTTGAGCGCAGCAATGTTTTTCATCCTCACTTGCCATTTATGTAGTAACGTGGAGAAAACCTAGGCACGATAAAAGACTCTAAGATCTTTTACTGTATCTCATGGGACCAAAGCTTTATTAATTTATCATTCACTTTATGTATTTTTTAATTGGTTTAAAAAACTGGAAGAGTAAGTTGCTAAAAGGCAATAATATGTATACAAGGGTATTCTCACATGAACATGATAAATATATTGTCTGTTAAGGACCAGAAGGGTGTTCATTTTGTGTTAAAGAGGGCGCTACACAAAACAATTTGCTGTGAGATAATAAAAAACGGAGTGTCGTATTTGAAAGAACATACAATTTAAATGACAAAATCATATTTGTTTGATCACAATTGGTTCAGATATTTGTGTACCACCACAAACATTAGATAATTTGAACCAACCATTGAAAAAACGAAATAGCGACTTATACGTTTTATTCCAGCCAATGCGGATGTTGGCTTTTCGTTGGCTTTTTTGTGTTGGTTTATAATACTAACAACCTGCCAGCCCTTGTATTGTTATTATTAAATAATTAATTAATTATCGGTCACCATATTTTTTAGAAAGAAGAGCTGAATTAGTATGATCGTATTGGATAAATTTCACACAATTTGGGGTCTCAAATTACCTTCATAGCAATTTTAGGTCCTAAAAGGGCACTAGCAATGTCATAAATAAGGAAAGAGCAATAAACATGCACTGTGTAGGCATTTGTGGTCAGAAACAAGAACTCAACTACCCCTTTAATGTCTTTCTCGCTTTGAACAGACAAAACATTAGGTTTACAAAATATAAGGCATTAACAAACCTGGTGACTGGTACTGCCTTCTTGCTGATGCCATATTTTTGTTGGATCCCTGCACCTGCTGCTTTTGACACAAAGATGACGGAGTTCTCACCGATGGACTTCCCATAAGCACCAAACATCTTTCTGGTCTTGACTGGTTCAGGGGTCGGAATGGATGCATTGGGCATGCCTGGATGCAAAAATGGGACAAGAACAAGAAGTTATTACGTAGGGTTTGTTTATAGTACATTATTTTTGCCTAGAATCATGTTTCCTCAAACGTGTTTCGGGCAAATTCTCAAGGTGATAAACGCCAACCTGTTTTCAAACGTCTTTATACAATGTATATGGGCATATTAAAACGCTGAAAAAAGTGTGTTTTGAATGTGACATATAGAGCCAGAATCACGTTTCTGAGAGATGATAAAAACAAAGCTATTTTGAAACACACATACAAATCGGACCTTCCCAGGCTAATTTCCAGTTCAGAGAAGAAAAAAAGCGCCATGTGATGTGTCATATTGTTGTACAAGTATGCCTGCATACTCGTCCCACGTTCATTGTATTAATCATTGTTTATGTATTGTGTGATTACTGTACATGCTTGAACTATTAATTTTTTTCATCGCGTGCACAAGCTAACGTACTACTCCAAGAAGAAGAAGCCCCCCAGTTATTCCTCTGTGCAACTCTCTGCTTCCTGGGTCAAATGGCGAAAAGCAGCTGCGCAGAGACAACACCTTTATTTTGAATCGTGACGAGTTGATAAATGCGACATCCCGCAAATCACGTTTGTATAGTGGTGTTCGATATTTTCATATAGAAACGCTGATTCTGAGTGGCATAACAGTTTAGTTGCTTTCTGCGCCTCTCTGCATGGCCGATCGTTTGTCACACAATTTGTCATTCAAATTTGCACACACCAATAGGCACCAATTGATGAAAGGGTTGCTTCGTGCACCACAATCACTTTGCAAAATTACCCATTTCCATATTAACCCTGTCTTCATAAACGCCGTGACAAATATTTTTAACACCAGTATAGCTCAATCTTGTACTGGAAACAGTTCAATATTCTTGAGGCCTTTAGAATATCTATCCATGACAAATACAATGTGGAGCAGGAAGATTTGTTTAATTTGTTTAAAACAACCAAAGTTTCTGATCTTCATTAAAAAAAAAAAAGACCAAGCATCATGTGTTGAACTATATTCCATGGTGGACTTACCCATTTGTGCCCACGCAATGTAACCTCCTTTAATGATGAGGTCAGGTTTAGCTCCAAAGAATGCCGGATTCCAGAGAATCAGGTCCGCCATTTTACCAACCTACACAAAACAAAAATTAGGAGAAAATGTATGTTTTTCGATTACATGTTCTGAGTTTCATTTCTTGAATTGGCAATTAAAATTGTCAATTTGGTCACACATCAATCTCATTTTCTCCTATATACTGCTCACTATGGTGATTTAAAGGGATGATAATTTTTTTTGTAAGATAATGAATAACTGATTGTCAAATTTGAAAGAGCATACACAATTTAAATGACAAAATCATCCTTGCTTTATCAAAATTGGTTCAGAAACGCCTAAATTATCCATAAATATATCCATTTCTAATATTTGTGGGGCCCAAAAATATTTGATAATTTTGAACCAGCTCTTAAAAAAGCAATATCCCGCCTCATATGTTTTATGCAAGCCAATGCCAATGTTGGCTTTTTGATGGCTTTTTGGTGTTAGTTATAATACGCACAAACAGCTGGCCTGTGTATTGTTATTATTATTAAATTAGCAGTCACCATATTTTTTATTAAAGTGGACCTGAGTTGGTATGATCAGATTTAATCCAATTTTCACACATTTTGGGGTTTAAAATTACCTTCACAGCAATTTTAGGTCCTAAAAGGGCACTATACAGTGCGACCCAGAAAAAACGAAACCAAGAAACCAAGAGGTTTGATCTTAACATTGACAATTAGCCTTGCATGAAGTTTTTCGTCTATGTCTGATCGTCAACGAGATGGAGTTAAGTCTGTTGTCGAATTTGTTTAATCAGATTATGGAAATGCAAGCATCATTTTAAACAAACAGAACTTTGTTATTCCTGGCTCATTTTTCCTGATTGAGGAAAGAGCAGAAACTGAACTTTCTAAAAAAAAATTCTTTGAAATTCAGATACCGCCTGCCAAATGACTTTTTGGTCTCCTTCCTTCAAATTGCTTTTAATCACTCATGCGTGAAATATGCATCATATGAGTTGCATCAAATGAAAGAGAAGGATCTAAGCTTTACAAATATGTGTCATTTATTAATTATAATTGTGATTAAATTGATAAAATATTGATAATTCTCGGTTTCGTTTTTTTCTAGGTCGCACTGCATATATATATATATCTCTATATATAAATGTCACAAATAAGAATAAGAGCAATAAATATGCACTCTGAGAGCATTTTTGGTCTAAAACAAGAAGTCAACTGTCCCGTTAACACTTGACTACCAAATGATTAAACTACAAAAGAGAATAGGGCAGTTGTCCCACCCTCCTAACGTCCAAGGATGGATTTTTTTTATGAACTCCCACAATACCACTGCTGAAATTTATCTATGTCGACATAGCTCCATTTTCTTCTGTCGAACGTCATAAATGTTGACAAAGGGCCTAATAACAATGAGCTTACAAGTCACTGATGATATATACCGGTACTCACCTGTACAGAGCCAATGAGATGGCCCATGCCATGGGCAATGGCCGGGTTGACCGTGTACTTGGCAATGTAACGCTTGACCCTTAGGTTGTCATTGTCACCCTGGTAATATAGAAAAAATATGTAATGAACAATCAACACCATATTGTGAGCGAGTATAGTGACATACTGTATATTGGGAAAATAAATATAAAAGTTGAAAATCATAATTGATGGGGAGTAAATTGCTTGCTACAGTACAGCCGTAAACCTTAGAGAGGATTTGAGGTTGGGTCCGATGGAATAGTAAACAAACACAACTTTTTTGGCATTGAGCATCATTCTACCAAAAAATAACTGTTCACACTGTTATTTTGGCAAATGGTTTTTACATTTGCAAATTACCGTACTGTATAAGCTGTTATTTTCGCAAGGGTTTTATTTTCGCGAATTTTCGCGAATTGCAAACTATCGCGAAAATTATCAACACGCAAAAATATTACCACCTTATCATTCCTGAACGCGAAAATATCAGCGTAATATTATCCTCTCTATCGTCAGCGCCATTTGCCTAGCCACTGCCACTACTACGAACAGTATGGTATGTGTAGCATATGGCGTGTAGGCATCGCGTAGTGAATTACTAATACGGAAGTACAGTACAGTACTTAGTACTGCAAAAGTGTCATTCGCGAAAGCAACGACCCGCGAAAATGTCTCTTAGCCTGTCATTCGCGAAAATATCTGTACACGAAAATATCAGCTTATACAGTATTTGTAAGTTGTTGCAGGGTCGTGATGTGAACTTTACATAAACTGAGCAGACATTGCATGTGGGAACATATATTGTAAGTAGCTCAGCCGTGATCTGGCAAAAGAATGTATGTCATTTTTTGATCTTTTTCAGGTTTTTAGAGTTTTGGATATATAAAAACAATTTTTGTCATCTGTCAAAATTTCAGTTTTAATCTAAGTTTCAGCAATTTTCCCATTTTGTTCCAAATAATCTGGCAGAACAACGTACGTCGACTTACGTTGTTTTGCCAGATCACAGCGCATTGACGGGAAGCGTGCATATCGACATAGGTTGTTTGGCAAATTACGCCAGAGATGCAGGGCAAGTTGTGTGCTGGCAAAACAATTTATCTCTACAAAATCATTGATAGATTGAAGGGAAAAAAAGTGTTTTATTGACTAATTTTACCCTACATAGTAAAAGAACATTATCCACTACGTAGACAATATATCTTGGAAAATGACTCAACTTGGGAGAAATAGGAACACTTTAAACTGTAAAATTGAAAATCTCTGATATCTCAGAAGTACCGAAACAGACAAACGTTGTTTTGCCAGATCACGGCCGAGCTTTCAAACTTATCTTTATACCCTTCATTCCTAAAAATAACTGTACACAAAAACAATTGCGCCATCCACAGTTCTACATGAAATCATTACTTGCATCTCATGCGGTAGAAGCCTCTGACATGAAAATGAATATCTTACTGTTTCCTCTGCCAGCCTGCCTCTGAATATCTTCATTTTGTCTGCCGTCTGCCATGTACGGGTGATCACCTCACCGACACGCCCCATGGCCTGAAAATTAGAACCAATTTCACTCATTCATGTAACACATTTTATATGGAACGATGATCACATAACAAACAGGACGATTTAATTAAGTTAAGATCAATATTACTCTCATTTCTCTTTAGAAAAGCATTATATCAGTTTAACCGATTGACTTCTGAATTCTTTCATTCCCATAAGCTTATATACAGGAGTCTTCCTGTTCACATAGACAAGGGGTTAATGGTCATCATTTCAAAATATGCCTCACCAACTGTAAAAATATTCAATTCATCTCAATCCCTTCTAATTCATACACGACATTATCAATGGCATGATCAATCATTTCTAAACACACCTCATCTGTTGAAATTGTTATCAATTTAACAATATCATATTCTTTTATTTGCCCATATACAGGTGATGGATACAGTAAATTTGATAAAATCTGTGTTTGATAGAGAGTTGGATTTCTTTTGTACCTGTGAATCGGAGGACACCATACTGATTGCTCCCAGATCATGGAGGATATCTTCAGCAGCAATGGTTTCGGCTCGGATACGAGACTCTGCAAAGGCAACATCTTCCTTTAGATTCCTGCAGGTGAAAGAGGATAGGGGTCAATCTTCATACACTTACCAAATGCCTAACTTTTACCTAGGTTCAAACCCTAACCCTGATCCTAACCCTAATCATAAACCGTAAGGATTTCTAATCGGTAAAGGTTTCAGATAAAAGACTATACAAATACCTTATCTTCATAAAGATTCCTTGGGATAAAAAAAACATCGGTCAATTTCCTACACTACCTAATTCATAAATGCAACTTCAATCCTGGACTAAACACTAACGGTAAGCCTAAGTCTAAGCCTGACCCTACAACTAATCTAAGAGATGCCTTCAACAATGATGGTTTGGCTTGGGTACAAGACTCTTCAAAGGCTTTGTAGTCCTTAAAGAATCATGGGGATAAAAAGAAACAAGGGTCAATTTCTTACACTAACTAAATTTCTAACTTTTACCTGGGACCCAACACTTTACCAGACCCTAACCCTTATCCTAAACCTGAAGGATATCTTCAGTAGTCATGGTTCAGCTCGTATAGAGGATGCTGCGATAGCCGCATCTTTCTTTCGATTTCTGTGGATAAAAGAGCAAAAGATGTGCTAACTCTGTATTAAGGTATAGGATTAAACCCCTTCATGCTCTTACCAGATGAATTGCATTTTGGAAGTGGTTCAGGGCCCTGTTTCATAAAAATTGATATCAATAACAAGGTGCAAGCTACTGTTATAAGCTACTGAAATCATTGCATCTGATTGGCTGAGAGCTAATTTGTCAAAGAAATATAGCAGTTGTCATAGATAATAAGTTTTATGAAACAGGCCCCAGATTCAATAAAGTTTCACGCCACAAAATAATAAAGTCATACTGGCATCATACTGAATAATTCACACCTCAAGTTTCTTGCTTTCATTATGTCTCATGTTTACAATTTGTGAAAGTTTTCTGTCACAAAAATTTGTAGTTTTACTCCACCTTAGTAATAAAGAGACAGGAATGGGAAGATGTAAAGAGTAGTTGAGTTTACTTGTCAAGATGGTGGCAGACCATGAGCATATCTAAGTGTTCATCGATGGTGTTCACTGTAAAGGGGCGGGTTGGGTTGGTAGACGAGGGCAACACATTGGGCACGCCCACTACCTTCATGATGTCAGGGGCGTGGCCTCCCCCTGCACCCTCCGAGTGATATGTGTGGATGGTGCGACCCTAGAGAAGGTAAAAAATGATAATAGTGTTAAAGGGATCCGGTAACTTTGTCTCAGATTCTGAAACAAAATTCTGGATTTAGCTCATGATGCAATGATAATTATAAACCTTTAGGTCAGTCAGGAACCCCATTACTTTTACAAGCCGATCGCCTGTCTGATTATCAAGATATTTATGATTGGAATTACAAATTTTGAAAACCGTTCGCCTGACGGTTTTCATAACACTACAGTCTATTGGGGAAAACGAGTATGGTAAAACCGGTCACTCAAAGATTATTACTTTTTTGAGGCGCTTCTTGATCATTTTGAAGTGCGATTTTTGTAGGGCTTCAATATTACACCATATCACAGACACTGATAACATGTAGGGCTGTGTATCTCAGATTTAACATTGTTAAAAGATCCCTTTAAAGGTAAAGACCAGTTCAGGTCATGCGATTGCATTGTGAAAGAAACGTTGTGGATACGAACATAAAAGGTTGATCATCTAGCATACAAGTATTGGTGTGTACTGCACGGTTCTGGAATCATCAAAATGATAATAAATTTGGCCCAGTCTTGGTAAAGTTGTACAAGGACTATACACAGAAAGATGTATATGGGACTACGCGATATCTACCCATGCAGTTCAGATAGATATTATAATTTACCTAATATATCAATTAGTCCCGGCAAAATTTGTATCATCATGTATTAGTCAAAACACACTTTTTTACATAACTGGTAATAAGTGCTTCCATTTCATTTTTTTAGAGGGGTGTGTTTCCAAAACTGGTCTAAACCTTTAAACTTATAAAGCACAAAATAGTACAAATTAATTCTCAATGGACATTACAAAATCAAATTGGCGAACATGAACATACAAAGACAATCATAACACTCCTGAAAGAAAAGATAGGACTTTCTTCTGAAGATATGAAATCATTTTTACAGAAGTTAATTGCAGGAGAGGGCATTTTCATTGAACAGTAGTACACTTTTTGTACACTTTATGACTTAAAACTCATGGGAAAGATTCATGTTTCAAATGCCAATAATCTCCTAAATAAATTTTCCAACTTTTTACCTTATAAAGTAAAGGTTTCTCTACACATGCATCCCATACATAGGTGATTTAATGTGCACATTATAGATATGCTAGATGATAACATCAAGAGCGATGTCCATCCACTACCAGCATCTTCCTGTAAGGGGTATATACCTTTTGATATTGCTCAATTGTAAATCAATGAATGCTTTAGGATTCCCAAAACACAATAAAATGTAGAGAGTACCTCAAAAGCAGCTATGGTATCTTCCACACAGCAGGATTCATTGAGAGTGTCCGTATGGATCATGACCTGGACATCGTGCCTCTCAGCAACGCGCAGGCATGTACGAATCGCCTCAGGGGTCGATCCCCAGTCCTCATGCAGCTTCATTCTGAAAAAAAAAACATTGACATAAATAATCAAACTTAAAGTTCTCCTATCCCCAAAACATGTTTTAATCTTGATGTATTAAAGGGGTCCCATGTTGCTATACTGTAGTCAGGCTATATGAGCTTTAAAGATAAAGGTGAGTTCTGGTAATGCGATTGCATTGTGAAAGAAAGGTGTGGAATGGATAAGAAAAGTTGATCATATAGCATGTAAGTATTGGGGTGTAATGCAAGGTACTGGAGTCATCAAAATCATAATAAATTTGGCCCAGTCTTGGTAAAGTAACAATCACTGTACATAGAAAGATGTATATGGGACAACACAAATGGTGTCAGGGTACTACCTTGATTTCCTTGTCTTTCTATGCTCATTACTTAGCCAGGATACATTTCTTCCAAAATTGTTTGGCACATGACATTTATTTGTAATCTTGAACATTCAGTGTATCTTGAACATTCAGTGTAAGTTTTGTTAGATTCTGTGAGAATTAATTTTCTTTTTTTTACCAGAACTCAAGTTTATCTTTAAACATTAATTCTATAAAGAGATACTGCAGCTTAAATACACTCCCAGTGATCGGTAAAAGGTCTTGTTGAGTAGACTACGTTATGTACCTATACGCACCATATACGCAGGATTTTGTTATCCTTTATTTCCTTCATTTTCCTTTAATAACAGTAATACCTTATCAATTTCAACTTGTACACAAATTATTTGTTCAAGTGATTTGTACACTTTCGTAACTTTGTAAATTTCCTGAATCAAGGACATTAGCTCTCCACAAGCATTACAGAGGGCTACAGTATAAAGATGATAATTACATGTTTAAGTCGAAGCTATTTCATCCCAATTGTTACCGACACCATCTAAGATTTCAGTAGTTATTCACTGCTGTGGTTGACCGTTTCGACCTGTTAGCCATATCCGAGGATGAATCGGACAATTAAATCATCAAATAAAATAATACTTGTAAATTTATGTTCACATTTCTATAATACAAAAAAATGTGTGCGTGCGTGTGTGTGTGTGTGCATGTGCGTGCCTATAAATATTGTGTCTATGTGTTTATCTGCGTAATTTAGTTTCTATGATTAATTTAACCTTGTATTTACTTTGTATTTGGTGTGGTTTTTTTTTCATCTCTCTTTCAGGGCCATACCTCACAAGCATTTGCTTTTCTATTATGTATTTATACTGATAGCTTGTTTTTATGGTTACGGTTAAAGATAAACTTTAGTAGTGGTAATGCGATTGCATTGTGAAAAGGATCAGAAACAGTTGATCATGTATTGGTGTGCACTGCAAGGTTCTGGAGTCATCAAATTCATAATAAATTTGACCGAGTCTTGGTAAAGTAACAAGCACTGTACACAGAAAGCTTTATATGGGACAACACACATGGTGTCGGGCTAGTACTACCTTGATTTCCTTGTCTTTCTATGCTCATTACTCAGCCAATATACATTTTCTTCCAAAATTGTTTGGCATATGTCATTTATTTGTAATCTTGAACATTCAGTGTAAGTTTCGTTTGATTCTGTGAGAATTAATTTTCTTTTTTTACCAGAACTGGAGTTTATCTTTAAATAAAATATCTTGAATCATGAATACATGTACTTGTACCCTGCGCTAGCCCATAAACATAATTTTATAACACAAAGAAGTTCTTGCTTATTCATTTTGTTATCATGACTGTTGCTCAAATTAGAAATTTTTTTCTTTTTCTTTTCTTGACATAGTCCTTTTATTCTTTCCTACTTTCCTATTATATTTTTTCCTTTCTGGCCAAGTCTTACTGCATGTATTTCACATGGAAAGAGAAAATGAGTGGTTGAATAGATTGGTTTACTAAAAGAATCAAATATTGTATGCATACTTTAAAAACAAAAGGTGTTTCTGACCAGGAAAAACATCCCTAAATTTGACTTTGTAAACCGGTCTATTATAAAGTCATTCTTAGCATCCTGGGGGGTGTTTCACATAGATCCTAAGTTGAACTTATCTCTAAGTTGGACTTAAATATTATGGAAAGCCACTAGCATCTATGACAAAATTTTGTAAAAGTTATTTGAAAAGGCATGAAATGTTGATTCAAATCATTCATATTTTCTATGATCAAGGAAATGTCATGTTCTTGATGTGGAATTTATAAAAAGTCTAAAATACTTAAATTTTTGCTTTTGAATATATTCTATTTTAAGGCTACTAATGGCTCTCCGTAATTTTTAAGTCCAACAGAGTTAAGTTCGACTTAGGATCTTTGTGAAACACCCCTCTGTTATTTACCCAATCGCTCCTGCTTCAATCTGTTCCTCAAGCTCTCTACAAGATTCTTTGTCAGAATTGGAGGTGTTCCCCTTTCCTACAACAAACATGGTTGTTAAAAGAAAGTAAAAAATAAAAACTAAAATTTGTTTAAAGAAAAGCACATGTCATTGAATATGCCAAGATTCTCAGAAGGCCCCAAAACCATGGCTGTTGGGTGTTTCCTGGCCTGATCTACATCAACGTTTGGGTACAATGTTCACAGGATCAATGGTAACAAGATTATCAGGCTTACTATATGTTAAATCTATTGAGATTCATTTGCTAAGAAACTGTTTGGTTAATGATTGTTAAAATAGGAATGTAAGTTACATATTACAAAGTAAGACAAGCTTCAGAGCCGAAAATACAGGCATGCATACAGATTTAATACATTTGTGAAATGGTCTAAGATTTAAACTCCATATACCTCTCAGTCACACTGCTAAACCAATACAACACAGGCTCCAAATTAATTTAGTTAGGGTCATTCGGACTAACTTTATGTACTTGTCGTTCCATCAATTGTCAGTCTGGTGTCGGTCTTGTCAGTGTATTAAACAGAGGTAATACTCAATAATCAATGAAGTGGGCAAAACATACCTGTGAACCCGAAATTGAGAGGGAATGCTTCGGTGCTCTGGATCATATTCTTAATGTGATTTGGTCCTGGGGTGCAGGTGGTCGCACAGGTACCAGTGGCTGGTCCTGGGACATACAACAAAATAAAACGCAAGACATCTTCACAATAATTTTCACTTCTGGTAGCAAAAAGAAAATTATTTTTTCCTGAATAAGTGTCCACATATTGGGCCACTTGTATCAAAGGATACAAGCGAGAGATATCTTCCATATCGATGTTGCNTTACCCAATCGCTCCTGCTTCAATCTGTTCCTCAAGCTCTCTACAAGATTCTTTGTCAGAATTGGAGGTGTTCCCCTTTCCTACAACAAACATGGTTGTTAAAAGAAAGTAAAAAATAAAAACTAAAATTTGTTTAAAGAAAAGCACATGTCATTGAATGTGCCAAGATTCTAAAAAGGCCCCAAAACCATGTCTGTTGGGTGTTTCCTGGCCTGATCTACATCAACGTTTGGGTACAATGTTCACAGGATCAATGGTAACAAGATTATCAGGCTTACCATATGTTAAATCTATTGAGATTCATTTGCTAAGAAACTGTTTGGTTAATGATTGTTAAAATAGGAATGTAAGTTACATATTACAAAGTAAGACAAGCTTCAGAGCCGAAAATACAGGCATGCATACAGATTTAATACATTTGTGAAATGGTCTAAGATTTAAACTCCATATACCAGTAAGTCACACTGCTAAACCAATACAACACAGGCTCCAAATTAATTTAGTTAGGGTCATTCGGACTAACTTTATGTACTTGTCGTTCCATCAATTGTCAGTCTGGTGTCGGTCTTGTCAGTGTATTAAACAGAGGTAATACTCAATAATCAATGAAGTACGCAAAACATACCTGTGAACCCGAAATTGAGAGGGAATGCATCGGTGCTCTGGATCATATTCTTAATGTGATTTGGTCCTGGGGTACAAGTGGTCGCACAGGTACCAGTGGCTGGTCCTGGGACATACAACAAAATAAAACGCAAGACATCTTCACAATAATTTTCACTTCTGGTAGCAAAAAGAAAATTATTTTTTCCTGAATAAGTGTCCACATATTGGGCCACTTGTATCAAAGGATACAAGCGAGAGATATCTTCCATATCGATGTTGCTTCTATATTTTGGATGAATGTTGATAAACATATTGTAGGGTCCAATGGTGATTGGTCATTTGGTATTCTGTACAGTACCCAGTGCTGTGAAATTACGAAGATAAAGTCGCTTCCAAAGAATCATTCTACTGAACATTTGGTCCGTTTCAAACATGAGGAGAGCCATCAACATAATCTAATCATCAGGTTGGTAACGTACATATGTTCATAGACGTCTCTTGTCTCACAAGAATCTCTCTGTGTTGAGCAAAAAGCTGTTGCATTTTCGAAATTACAACATCGCCACAAATGTACATTATTTAGCACCTCTCACTCATGAAATATTTCTTTAATAGAAAAGAAACAAACGAATGCGACTGTATCTTAAATATATGCAAATAAAATGTTTAGTCAACTTTTTGAACTATTTAGTTTTGATTTGCGAAGTAATGGTATCACTGTCAACAAAGAATATTAGTAATGTTATTAATTGTCATGCAAAATTGTAAACAAATATTGGTCAAAACTTTCCAATGAGTATCTATAAAAATGTCTACAGTCTGCACATCCATTCAAGCCTTTCTGTCTAGCTCTACACAAATGTACCTGTTCCTCCACCAAGCATAGTAGTCAGCCCACAGGCCCCAGATATGATAGCTCTCTTGGCTAGTTTATGCAGACAAATGAAGTGAATGGGCATCCAATCCTCCAGCAGTAAGGATCTTTTCTTCTTGTATCCTCTCTTCCTCTTCCTTCTCTTCTCTTCTCTTATCCTCTTTTCCCTTCAAATAATCTGCTTCCTCTGCTCTCTTCAGGTCTTTTCCGCATGCTCTTCTCTCTATCTCTCTCTTTATTCTGTCTCTTACTCCATTTATCTCTCTCTCTCTCTCTCTTACACACACACACACACGCACACACACACACGTGTACTGTTTACCTGTTCCTCCACCAAACATAGTCGTCAGTCCAGATGCAATAGCTTCCTTGGCTAGTTGAGGACAGATGAAGTGAATATGGGCATCCAACCCTCCCGCTGTCAGGATCTTCCCTTCTCCAGCGATGGCTTCCGTTTCCACGCCAACAGCCATTCCTGCTGTCACTCCGTCCATCACATCTGGGTTTCCAGCCTTTCCGATCCCAACTATCATACCATCCTGTAGCAAATGGACAAAAAGTAAACATCCTCTTGTTCTTGAATATTGCCTTGGTTTCTGATTCTTGGATAACATGTTTGATGAAGCGCTCTATGTCTGCGAGTTGAAATTGGCAAGGACTTTATTTGATTAACCTCTAATGCAAAATCTGATTCCTTATATTCTAAAGAGTGAATGTGCCAAAAATCTCATCAACGTTTTGTGGTATTTGAACAGTTTTTGTAGTGGCCTAGGGCCAGCTACGATGGAATGAGAAATCAGTTGAGAATAAAGATGGCTAACATGCATTGATGCATTCTCTCCAAAGAGGACAAGAAGTTGGAAGTCAGATTTTTGTCAATAATAATTCCAACAACAACAATAACAACATCAGAAATGTTCATCGTGCGCATATTTCCACCATGCTAGGTGCTCCAATATTACCTCTGCTATAGCTACGGCCAATTTGGGTGCTCAAAACATCCAAGGAATTCCTTCCTATTAGCATTCATTTAACACGTGGGTGGAGAGTGGCAATTGAGAATCAATGTCTTGCCAAATGTACATGGATCGTTAAAGAAACGACCCGTCTTCGTACCTTAATACCAACATCTGCCTTGATGATGCCTGCCACTGCGTCAACAATGAGGGCGTTTGTGATGACAGTGTCTAGGGTATCCTTTGATGTAAGATGAGCTGCTTGTCCCATTCCTTCCCGCAAGACCTGAAACAGTAAACCAGTTTGTAGATACATTTAATGCTTGAGCAGATATATGGTCATTTCCACAAAATTGTGACTCAGACCGAGGCACACACTACTGCAGACCTGCCAGTGAAAGTTTAACACATGTAATCATTATTCATTTATGTACCATATGTCTGTCAAACTTGACACTCTTGGTGCTCCACAATTATTAACCCGGCTTTAGCATGACTGCCATTATGATGCTCTAGAATTTCAAGGGAAAAATTCTTGCCACCTCCAAACCTGCACTCATCTCAATATTTGATTTCTACCTGTACATTGATAGCTCACCTTACCACCTCTAAACCTGCATTTATCTCCATATTGAACTCCTACCTGCACATTGATAGCTTGCCTTACCACCTCCTAACATGCAATCATCTCCATATTTGATTTCTACCTGTACATTGATAGCTCACCTTACCACTTCTAAACTTGCATTCATCTCCATATTGAACTCCTACCTGCACATTGATAGCTTGCCTTACCACCTCCTAACATGCAATCATCTCCATATTTGATTTCTACCTGTACGTTGATAGCTCACCTTACCAC
>BEXV01004672.1:2498-17055 GCA_003118195.1 Hemicentrotus pulcherrimus | reverse complement strand
GGGGGGGGGGGGGAATCTGCTGCCTGAATAAAACACAGCTACCCAGTCTCCTTTGATGACAGTTTTTCCGATCCACAGGTGAAGCTAAATGGAAAAAACATTTGAATTATTGGTTAGTAATTCTGTATAAATAGTTCCAAAATGTCAAGAATGATATGCAAAATGAGATTATTGTACAGGCATAAACCAAGTCAATAAATGTTTACAGTAACACAGTTTATAGAAAATAAAAGAAATATCCATTCCATGCTGGGAAACTAAAGTCAATATGTTATTATACATGTAGATTAAACATGTTGAACGGAACAGCTTAAATTATTTTGGATTAATTACTTTGATGAGATGAATTTCCCTCTGCTATCAACAGTTTGGCTTCAGCTGCCTGTTTGTCTTTTTTAATGATTTCCATCCAGAGTTCATTCTCTCTTATTTTTAGATTATGCTCTTTCCAAAAAATATCTAGTCTCACAGCTTGCTCCTCCTATGCCAACTCCACCATCCTTTCCTGTGCTAAGCGACATCTCTTGTTTTGAGAGAAGAGAAGTGTTGATTTCTGTATTGCTATATAGTTCAGATTCAGAATATTTTGATACATTAAACTATTTTGGATTAATTACTTTGATGAGATGAATTTCCCTGTGCTTCTAACAGTTTGGCTACAGCTGCCTGTTTATTTTAATGATTTCCATCCGGAGTATGTGCTCTCTTATTTTGAGATTATGCCCTTTCCAAAGAATATCTGCTCTTTACGGTATGCTCCTCCACCGCCATTTCCTAAATCCTTTCCTCTGTTAAGTGACATCTCTTGTTTTGAGAGATGAGTGTTGATTTCTTAATGGTTCAGATTCAGAATAATTCGATACATTGAATTATTTTGGATTAATTACTTTGATGAGATGAATTTCCCCTTGTTTCCAACAGTTTCCAAAAGGTATGTAGATTTGCTAGAAAAAAATATGATCTTGCAAGAATTTTACTTCGGAATACACACGAATGTCTTCACTATTTTAACTAATGATCCTAATGTTATGAAAAAAGTAATACACTTTATAAAAAAATGTTTGGTAAATATAGATTGATATGCTGTTATGTAGTAAGGTATAACATGTTATCTTTGTTAGATAGTAGATAACTAAATATTGTATAGTTATGAATACCTTGAAAGGGGTCGTGGGGTCACAGTAGATGTACTAGGCTGGGAGGCTCGACCTTCAGATGTAACTTCGGATGAAGTTTTCCTATTGCCACTCGCCCCCACTTGTGCTCTCTGCTGCATGCTCATCTCCACGTGATTCATCGCTATCACCTTCCAACATCTTTCTGTCCTTATCTTTCCTTGTAGATTTAATATTATACAAATATACAATGACACTCGAGGATCTGATGGACCTCGGGAGAATAGTATGATTTTATGTTCCTTTGATTTGAATAGTTTTAGCTTGTTCCGAAAATGAGTCATTGTATATTTGTTTTATATCCCTTCACCTGTATCATTCCTTGGACTCTTGACTTGTGTAATAACATGTACCGTACTCACATTCACACCACATTAAAACAAAAAAATTAAAAATTGCACTTCTCAAATGAAACATTGAAGGATGTAGATATGTTAAGCTGGCGCTAAGCTGCCTAAACAGGTACCGCATTTTCCCTAGGGAAGGAGTGAACTATTTGTGACGTCAGCAATATAAATGAACTATTCGGCAGGAAAGGTCTTTCCTAGCAAAACTATTCTTTTTCTCGTTGTGTATACTCCTAAGGCAACAATCTTACGACATGGGATATAAACATGTATATTGTCTTTCCTACTCTGATGTCTCCCATATTCCATCGTTATGTAACTGAGACTATACTCTACAAATGTACTACAATACAATTTTTGATCCGAAAAACGGGATAGTGGTCGAATTCTGAAGAATGCAAAATATGCCATTATGGTTTCTACTTGTACGTACTATTTCCATTTGAGTTTGTCTTATAATTATTATAATTATTATTTGTGTATTTGTGTACTTTATGTCTTGTGTCTTGATCGAAGCTGGAGATCACTTTATTGTCTTGTTATTATTATTCGTGTCTTGTGTGTGGCAATCATTTCATAAACTTTATTTATATGTATTTGTTTTCTGATTAATGTTACAAGACATGCCATGATACCATTTAAATTATATTTTATATTCATGCTAATAAAACTTCAAGAAAAAACCAACATTTCTATGATACATGTTATTGCTTTTACTGTAAGCTCTATCGGTGGTACTGTACGCTATGTGCAATATGATGACCAGTATATGATAACACTGAAGGTAGTAATTAAGGAAAGGAGCTGCAACTTAAAGATTACACTTTGTGGAGCTAATTACGTGCATAGATGCAAGGAAGAGGCCATATACCAACCCCTTGGATTGAATAGTACATTCATTCATACATTCATACACGTGTGTTCCACGTAGGCAAAAATAAGAAAATGGCATCTGTGTAATGTAAAAAAAGGAAGCATGTTCTAGTGAGCTCGATAATACATTAAAAATGTGGAATGATTTTAATGAGCTTTATCACTAGCAAATCCTCATTATTATTAATTTTTTTTTATTTGAATTTTTTAAAAATTATTATTGTTATTATATTATTATTATTTGCTTTATTTTTTTTTGGGGGGGGGGGGCTGTGCCCACAATTTTTTTTTGTCAGGGGAAGAGAAATATGAAAGGAACAGGAGAAAGAGGCTTACAGAGAGAGAGATTGATAGAAAGTGAAAACGAGAAAAAACTGAGCTTCTGATATAAATTTTTAAAAAATCAAATGAGGTGTCGATCGTGGTCTAGTGGATACGTCGTTAAACTGTGGATCACATAGTTAACGGTTCAAGTTCTTCAGCACTATTGTCCTTTGGCAAGACTTAAATCTATATTTGCCAATCTCCACCCAAATGTTCAAGCGGGACTGGACTACCTGTAGCTACATGCGCCCTCTATATAGCAAACAATGCCTAAGGGGTATCCATTGGTCCCCCATTATCCCCTTTTTCTTGCGTTAATTGAGAGCTGATTTGATGAGATAACCACCTGTCAGTGACCTTGCAGGGAGGTCTAATCCCTCCCAGCTAAACTGGAAGGAATTCCTTGAATGCTGTGAGCTCTGAAATTGGCAGCCCAGCAGAGCCAGGGTAAACATGGAAGAGATTTATATTATCTCCGATATCATTATTATTAAATCTCAATTTTGTAGGAACAATAAGAAGAACAGTGTGTGTGTGTGTGTTTTCTGTTTGGGACGATGAAATATAATATGCATGTAATCAGAAATTGATTTGAAATACACTGTTGCCCATCAAGTTAGAATAATTTTTCTTTTTACCTATTTTGATGAAATGATAGTGAAAATATGGTTTATTATTGAAATAATTTTTTTTAAATTCAAACAAAAAAGGTTTCAGCACTTTATAGGCTATTTTATTGAGTCAAACAAACATTTTTACAATTCAATGAAATTAAGTCTTTCCTTAACTCAAACAAAACAGAATACTTTCACACTTATCTCCTTGTTGTTCATACAAACAAATGTTGAAGTGACTGCCATTTAGTAAACAAATTGTTATACATACCAGATATAGAATGAGTATATCTCTCGTCTTCATAATATTAAATAGTTTTCTTCTTCAAAGAACTAAAATTTGGAATTTTGATATTAAGCTTTTGAACAAATAGTTGATGCTTAATCTAAGTCATCATGCAATTTAAAGCATCGTTTCTTTTGTCTTCAAAACCAAAAATTACATTTTCTAAACTAAACTCTATCTGTAATCGAGAACCTTTATTTTTCCATTTCACCGTTTCATTCCAGATTGATTTACTGATTTCACAATTGTAAAAGAAATGTACAATATCTTCCAGCTCTTTTTTAAAAAACGAACATTTATCATTGCTCACTATTTTCATCTTATACAGTTGCTTGTTCAAATACAAAATCCTATTTACTATCTTAAACTGAAAATATCTTGAACCGATCTGGAGTAAAATGAAATATCATTCTATGATATTTTTGCATTCTTAGACATTCAGGGATATAATCTAAATGTCGTTCCCATTTCAGACATATTGAGTTAACACAATTTGTTTTTCCCAGAAAAGTTTTGTAAATATATTGACAACCTTTTATGTCAGTACTAATATTTTGATATGTGACGGCATTAGAGGATCTACTACATTTGTTTCACATTTTTCAATATGCATTTGATATCGACATTTTGAGATACAGAATAATAATACAAATGATTTAGTTTCAAGCAGAATTTTTGTTCGAATTGCTCACGAGTCAGACGTTTTCCCTTTAATCATCAATCAAATCATTTATACGTCTGATGCCTTTTTCATACCAAGATTTAAAAAATACAGATTTGTTTTCCAATTTTTATTGAGCTGTTTCTCAACAACGGATAAGTTAACCAATCATCTCCCTCCATACGTCTCAACAGACAGAGCTTGAAACACATGTCTCCAAAAAGGATTAGCCACTTCATGAGACAATGCCGAAAAATATTCATCACCAAACCCTACTACAAATGGTTTTGTTAAAAACGATTGCATTATAAGTAGACTAACATCATTACATGTTCCTAAAACCATTCTTTGAAGCCATGCTAATTTTATTGACATGTTAAAAAACTCAATATCGGGCATTTTAAGTCCGCCTTCTTCATATGTGCCAAAAACCTGTTTCCTACTAATTTTATCTGGCTTATTCTTCCGTATAAAGTTATAGAACTTAACTTTTATGTGTATTAACTTAGCTGAAGGATCTGAGATTGCCATAAAAAGAGGATTAAACTGTGGTAACAGTAAAGATTTAGCAACTATAACTCTTCCAAGAGTCTTTGCCCATTAACCATAACACTAGAGTATGCATCACTATACCAAATCCTCATCCACTTTATAAACGAACTACCAAACTTTAAAAAGGAAAGTGTTTTATACAAAAAGTGGTGAGAAACAGTATTGAATGGTTTTTCAAAATCAATTAACAAAATCATTCCAGGAATATTTTCGTTTTTAGTATAAGCAATTATGTCATATAAACTTCGAATATTTTCACCAATAAATCGTCCACACAAAAAAAGCCTGTTTGATTAGCATGTATAATGCTTGATAGTATGTTATAAACAAGATTCAACAAAGAAATTGCTCTCCAATTTTTGATAAAGTGTCTCACTTTTTCACCTTTAGGAAGTAATGTTTATCAAACCAATATTTTGCGAGATAAATAATTTTCCAGAGTTGTAGGCACAATTCATACTACGCATCATATAAACGCCTTAATTCTTCAAAGAAAGCTTTGAAAAATTCCACAGTAAATACATCCTAGCCAGGAGCTCCATTATTTTTCATATTCTTTAATGCATATTCAATTTCACTGTGAGAAATTTCTCCCTCTAAGAAAAAACACTCTTCTTCTGTAAGAATTTGAAAATGTTCTTCTGCAAAGATCTTCTGCATCACAATTTGGATGATATTATACAAACGTTCATAATATAACCCAACTTCTTTTAGGATATCCTATTGTTGTTGCAACACTGTACCATTGTCGCCAATCAATTTTACAAACGTTTTTTACCACTATCCTTTGTTTTTCTAGATTCAAAAAATATTTTGATGGTTTTTCCCCATATTGCATTTTTTGAAGCCGTAGTCTTCTGGCTGCCATGTCAAGCTTCTGGTGTCTGAATTGCTCCAATTTATCTCTTAACAGTTTAATTTTTTTCTAAATTTTCTCTGTTTTGTGTATTATGTTCCAACAATCATTCTAAATTAACTTTCTCAGTCTCAAGGTCCTTTTCTACACTTTCTTTCTTCTTTTTCTGTCGAATTGCATACATAATTGTTACTGCCCTCAACTCCATCAACAAAGTGTAAAAAAAAAAAACCTGGTCTTTAATTGTAAATTTAAGATCTTCCTTACTAACATGTTCAAATTGTTTACCTTGTCTACATTAAGGTACTGTAGCGAAATTTCATTGACGTTTTCCTTAATAAGATTAACAAATTCAGACTTTTTCAAAAATGATTTATTAAACTTCCAATAGGTAAATCTCATACGGCATTTATCTAACACAATGTCTATAAAACTGATCATTGAATGATCAGTGCGATAGCCAAAACCAATTTTGCATTTTCTAACCAAGGAAAATATAAGATATAAAATCTCAAGTACTTTTTCCCTTGCTCTTTTGTTACTAAGTCGAAGGTAACTAAAATTATCTAACTCCATACTCTGTACCAGGTTCCTATCACCACAAATAATTTTGTGAGGATCATCATACTCTAGTAATATGTTTTCTATACAACTAAAAAATTCTGGGATGTCACTATTTGGCCCATATATTACAATTAGTGAAAATTCTAGAAAACCAAACTGGATACATAGCTTCCATCAGTATCACTCTTAACTCTTTTTATAACAAAATGTGTGGTTTTGTCAAATAATATTGCAACTCCTCTTGCATTAGATGCTTTATATGAAAAGAAACCTCTTCCATCCCACGCTTTTTAATATTTCTTATTGAAATACATGATTTCACTTTATATTTTCTCCTAGCTTGATTGGTCCATCTCTCTGACTCTTATGATTGATTAACAGAGTTCTGTTGGGATTTAAACTTCATCTATCAAGAATAAATCATATTCTCACAATCACTTCATGACAAGAAATAAGAATAAATCATTCTAACTTAATGGGTAATCATTAAACGTTATGGCCGGGTATTAGTGTAGCAAAGTTTAATTACTTATTCATATACCATACAAATTTTATTGTAGGTCATTTATTTCGAACTCCTTTTAAGTTGTTCATGAGTTGATGATTATTATAGCGGTTTAGACGCCTCAAATTAAGTAAAAATTAAGTCATGTTGCGTCTAAGAAACTTCTTGTACTTTGTACATGTAATAGCATGTATTGAAAGCTCCACCTTAACGATGTTGGACTTCGTTTCTCGTCTAAAACCATTGAGCAAGGACCCTGGTCGTTACCGAGACGTTTTCCTTAATGGATTCTGCAAGATTGCAAAGAAAGATGTAGAACGCGAAGAAATTGTCGATACAAAAGTGATGAGGTAGCTAACTGGAGTCTTCAGCCATGATGATCAATGCAATATTCTGGGAATAGAAGTCGGCGAAGGTATACAGACTTTATTAATTTTATGTTAAATCAAATTTGAAATACAAACTGAATGCAGTTATGCTCAATATTAATCAAACCCTTTTTATCAGCATGTTCCTTCCTAGTTGATCGGGGGTCGCATTGACTTCATGAAATTGTTGAAGGCCTCTTCTTTCAGGTTATTACCTGTTACCATGAGAATCCTATTCTTAAAGGGGAAGTCCTCCTAAATATTTAGTTGGTTTTTAATAAAAGAAGTAATATGAGAGGAACGCAAGGTCAGAGAAAGTTTTGAAAAAATCTGATCAATAATGAGAAAGTTATGAATTTTTGAAGTTGCGATTAATCAAACAAAAATTTGGAACACTAGCGTATCGTGCGAGCTGTTATTTCTCCAATTTACTTTAATAGATATTCATTTTCTCCGTTATTGATGACGGAACAGATATTTTCCTTTACATGGGTCGAATTGAAACATATTCGCAAGATACGACACAGAGCTACCAATTGGTGTTTGATAGATCGCAACTCTAAAAATTCATAACGTCCGTATTTTAATCGCAATTTGCTCAAAATTCACTGACCTGTTTCGCCCATTTTTAGCTTCTAGCTTTCATTAAAACCAATTTAATAACAGGAGGGACTTCCCCTTTGATTTCTCAATAAAAATTGAGTTTACTTGAGTTTATTGTATCCTTTAATCAGAAACAACGAGTAAAATCGCAGATTTACACGATAGTCTCATATGATTAATAGAGTAAACATATTGATCAAGATGTATATAACAAATGAACAAAGACCATTTTTAATTTCTCATTCAGTTGTTTAATATTAATTTGCATTTTAATAGACACAACTTGTAAAACTGTAAATAAAGTGAACACGTTGATCAAATTATACATACACATTAAAAAAAAAATATATATTTATATACATATATATATATATATATATATATTTGTATTATGAACCATTTAAATTTGTTTTATCCTCCGTCACGGCAATATACAAATAATAATCAAAACAATTTGAAACTAGAAATACAATGGCGTCTCAACGATATACGTACAATTACACCCGTGTTTCTATATGTCAAACGAAAGAGCTTATCTCGGACTTTCCAGAGCATTTTGTAAGAAGTCCGTAGCTTTTGTGATATTGGAGATAGTGGCGAAAGAAAGACCTATAAAAGCCGCCCGAAACGGACAAAATGGCGCAGGGACGGTGACGCATGAGTGATTCCGGAGAACGAGGATTTCGGTGACCTTGATGGGATATGTACTAGAGATTTCGCCTAAGAAGTTTGAAAGGAATTGGGATAGAGGTAAAAAAGGACCTAGCAAGGATCACAAGCACTGCGTGAAAAACAGATTGTGGTAAATGACGAACACGTGACGACCGTGACGCATGCTCTGGCACTATAACAGCCGTCCATACTAACACAATTATGCAGAGTATAAAATGGCCCCCATTTCATTGACATAGATATTTAGATCGCAAGTTGCAGTTATTTCGATTTTTTTTCTTGAAAACTGCATAAATTTGGAGGGCACTTTTCGTAAAGATGGCCGGGTCAGAGTCAGGGTATGTGCAACAATGAGGTAAATTTCCTGTAAAAAAAAAATGAGACGAAACGAAATTGGTATGAGAAAGAAATGGTTATTTTATATTTTAAGGGGTCAATTTTTCAAGAATGTTAGAGATTTTTGACAGAGTCGATTTCGGAATTGAATTACGAGTAAAAGAGACGGACAAAATGGCACCAGGACGGTTACGCATGAGTGATTTCGAAAAAGCAATGAATATAGTGACCTTAAACAGAATGATAAAAAAACGTTACTTAAAAAACGCTAACCACCGTCTCTAAGGGATAACAATGGGATGCTAGAGACTAAAAGGAACAGGATAAGAGGAAAAGGACTAACTAGTGAGAACAAGTATTTCGTGCAAAACGAATGTGATTTCCGGACGATAAGCAGAAAAATATTAATAGGGAAGAATGTGAACGAAAACAAAGCATTGACGAGGTCGTCTTTGCAATACAAATCCTTTAGAGTTCTCTTCTCTACTATGACCGGTTTTTATTTTATTTCTTCAGAAAGTAAATTCAAAATTACAATTTCCAAAACAAAAGCAACAAAATTGGTATAAACAATACATACGAGCGCATTGCGCCCAACTGGCGCGTTGCTTGGTAACAGAATTATCATATATTGTTATATTTTTACATCAAAGATAGCGAATTTAAACTTACAAGTTACAAACAAGTGCAACAAACTATCATTTCATATGCAATACGTAAAGGCGCATTGCTTGGTAACGGAATTATCATATTTAAGTAATATTGACTGTCTTCAGGGCAATATGATATACCGCCTGAACCTGAAGCTGAGGGTGATATATGACAAGTGATCAATATCATTATATAGCCTGTTAACATCAAACGTTACTTAACAAAAACTATTTGTCAATCGTCAATATTTTGAAGTAGATGAATCAAGAAATCTACACTCTGTCGGATATAGCTCTTTACAAGAGTCAATTATGGTTTCAGTACAGTATCAATCAGATTGCTTACATGGTGAGAAGAACATATACTGGTCCTCCAACTATTGGTCTCATATCTTAGTGCACATCAGGTCCACGTGGTAATGGTTTTATTCAAAATTGAGTTGCATCTAGATGGTTAAATTGCAACATTTTGTGTATTGCGTAAAACATAAACAAGCATACAATTACAAATAAACCACATTACAATTATCCAGCAAACCGTATTAAGAGATAACGCACAGAAATTAATTTTCTTAACAAATTAGTTATACACCTACATATAAACTAATAAAGTATGCTTTACAGGTAACAATTGCTCAAGTCTTTTTCAAAATCATATAGATATGAAAAGATCGTTCGAAATAGAGAAAAATACAGAGGTAAAGAAAAGGAGAAAGGGGAGGGAAAGAGAGATAAAGGGAGAGATAAAGAGATATATATATATACAAGACAAGGCTGATGATGAGAGTGCATAACTGACAGGTATAAAGTACATCTACATTTGAAAGAATACTGGTTGAAGATCCAAAATTTACAAGCAAATATGAAAGACCTTTTCTGTTTTAAAACGTCTTCTTTGATACGCTTAGTTTGATGTTCATTTTAGGCAAACCGTAACAACAATTGCTCTTATATTCAAAATTCGTAATATATGATTTCCTTTTTTTTTTATCAAGGGTTTTTTTTTCTTCATTTATTTAACTTTTTTATTCTCATATTTGTGTAGTTTCTCTTTTGTTCAAATGATCATTCATGTTTTAAGTTCAAAAGCATCGCCTTTGTCTGCTTATTTGCTAAATGACTATATTGTCAGCTGTCATCAAACCTTTTAGGGCGGACGATTCATTATAAGGCAACCTTTTTATATGGTGGTACGGGAAGGGATTTGGGAGTGACGGGGCGGAAGGACTGGAAAATGATGTAGAGATGAGCGGATAAAGGGTGTTTCATCGAAGCAGCTTCTTTTTTCTTTTCTTTTTTCTGTGTTGATCTACTCCAAATACACAGCCCCCCTGTAGAACAGCTTTTGTAGGCGATTTTATGCCCGTAAGCCGCAAGCCACCCTCACCACGCGATGTATCGTTTAATCAACAGTACTGTTTAGGATTGCAGATCATCCCTGCCACGGTTCGGCGAAAGAGAGGTTGTGCAACGGCGTAACTCACTGGGTTTAGGAAACTGTTGGTGAAGCGAATCGTGGAGATAAAGGCGAGCATTACATCGGGGAGCTTTCTTTCCAAAAGGATGGACTGATCGGAGCTGGTTACGATGACGAAGATGACGTGGGGCATCCATGACACCAGGAACGAAATGATGATGAACGAAAGGCTGCGTGTTGCCTTGCGAGCCGAAGCATCGGATTCACGGTATTTACGCTTTCTCTCTGACTAATAATAAAATATAAAATCATATGGAGCATAATAAGAAGGAAGGATCGTTGAGTTATGTTAAAGTAATATTGTATCATTGGCTTTCACGATAATATTTTGGCACATTTATAGTTTTGTCCTGCATTTCTTTCCTGAATCACAACTCGATCAAATTAAAAGAGCAAGAAATCACATGCTCTTGCTTTTTATTTCCCTTCAAAAATCCGATCTAAAACTTCTCGAACAGTTTTCTTTATTACTACAGTCAATTGAATGTTTTTCTCTTTTTTACCCTTTTTTCATTCTGGGGGCGGCATTTTTTTTTACGGGTAGGTAGATGCACTTTAAGTTTTTTCAAGTGATGGTGTCACAAAATCATATTCGAACCAGTTTCCCGCAGGTTTGTCATTTTTCAAAAAATGAAACAGACTTTAATCATATATTTTAATATTTCGATGGATATTAACAGGGGTCTCCTAGTTTGACGTTTTGACGACATACATTAAGTTGAGAAAACTTCTCAACACATGAAAACCCATTCACTTGTTTAAGTATAAACGGTCGTTAAATGATTAATGATTAAAATCCGTCCAACTTGTGTAATTTTCTGACGGCAATAAAAGTAAATATAGATATGTGCAAGGGCGGACTGAGAGTTGTTTTTTTTAGTCCAATTCGCCTATTCACTATAAAACTCATCTGCCCTCTAGCCAAAATACCGAGACTACAGAACTGAGAATCCTAAATTTTCCGATAGTCAAGCCAAAGAGAACCGTCCCTAAAAATGTGCCTTTTGTTTCATTCGTAGTCGTTTTGTTCAAATCAATCTGAAACAAGATCGCAACGACTTTCGAGAAATCAAATCCAATACCTATGACGTATTGCCCATATAAATCCTTTTCCCTTCTTTTAGTATTCACATCATTCTATCCCCCTCTTTCCCTTCTTTGTCTTCTCTCTCTCTCTCTCTCTGTCGCCCTCTCCCTCCCCCTCTATCTCTCTGTCTCTACCGGTAATGTCTCCTCTTTATTATCTCCTTGGTAGGCAAACTCATGCAGCGTATAATAACTTTCTTTGTACAGTCTATATGTAAACAATATAACTGTAAACATCCCTGTATATATACAGTATTCTTCTAGTTGTAAGCTGACTCCTTCAACCTGTGCTGCTGGTCAGTTTTTTTATACGCCAATATAATCTTAAAAAGGTTAAAAAGTTGATTTATCGGAATTTTTACGAACATGTTTCCATAAAGATGATGTCATACCTTTTCGTTCTGACCTGTCTGCTGAACATCCGTGCTTTTCATCGCAATCTTGGATTCATCTTTGGATTGATGATGCGGCACCAACTTAGACCCACCATTTGAGGAAGTCCCAGTATTTGGCCCTTCCTCACAACCACTGGACTTTATATCAAACTTGTCTTTTAGATGTTGCGCTCCTATAGAGTTTCGTATCTTGTATAGGATTCTGGCGTACAGGACGGTGATGATGGCAAGTGGTAGAATAGTCATCATCACTGGAAGCGAGAGCAGGAGGATCCTGATCAGGCGGTCACCATCAGTAGGAGTGCTGGCATCGAAACCGAAGAATGCAAAAAGGAGCCAGAAACTCAAAGCCACTACCCATGGGATAGCATTAAGGAGATACGCTTTGGTTTTGCTCCTGCTTGTGAAATGCTTGATAGGTTGATAGGTGGCTTGGTATCGATCAACGCAGATGACGACGATGGTGATCACGGAAACACTAAGGACACCGTCGTTGATACCGAGAAATATCTTACACCAAAATACCCCTGGGTGACAGTTACTCACGAAAAGGACAATAAGCGAGAAACCAACCGTCAAGTCGGTCAGGATGAGATTGATAATGAAGGAATTGTTATATGTCCGAAGTCGTTTCTCTATGACATATGCGACGATCATAACCATGTTAGATGTGATGATAAGAGAGGCGTAGGCAATGATTAAAGTGGCACTGGCAACACTTTGCAATGGCGCTTCCAGCATGTCAGTGACATTGAATGAAGGTGGGAGGTCGGGTTTGCCTGTCCCTGGCAAACCCTTGTCCAAAGCATTAATAATCGGAAAAGTATTACTCGACATTGCAAGGGCGAAAAGAACGATTGAAATATCAAAAGGTCCTTTCCTAGAGAGAAAATTAGGGAAAGATGTAAAATCGTAAGATCTGCATGTAGTCTGAAAAATCGTATGCAAGCCCTTTGCGTGGGAAAAAGCGGTGAATTTTCTTTTAAATTTGCAATGATGTGATCAACTTCTTATAGCTAATGCGATCAGTTGATCTTTGAAATATCCTCTAGAATAAATTTGTCATTAGGGGCTTACGTCACGCGGAATACGACTTGAAATGTGTAGATCTTATGCGTCTGATATAATTTTACTGATTTTTGTGTGTTTGCACACTATAGTTTCGGTCACGTAACCAATATAAAGCGATGATTCTTCCAAAGTATAATAGAAAAGCAGCTGTCATTAATTCGCTTGATTTTCTTTTCAAAATAAAAAAAATATCTGTCTCAGTCCTTTGAACTATTACATGTAAGTCAAAAACCAAGTTGTGGTCCATCTAGCGTTGCTGCCCAGCTTTGTGCAAATTCGAGTTTGTCTTCTTCTTATGTACTTCTTAGAATTTTCGAATATTAAAGGAGAGCATTGATTTTTAGAAAGAGAAGAAAAACATATGATGTAAGAATAATTTGTTTTACCCGAGCTCGATCAAAGTCAAACAAAACTGACTAGTCTCCACGAGTAGTAGGAACCAAAATAATTTTAAAAACTGTATTTTCAGGAGACATGCTAGGTGCAATAGTTTAGACATTTCACAATTAAAAAATTAATCAGTTGTTATCCCCAGGCATCGCCCACCGCCAAACTAATTAGCTTTGAACAATTGTTTTGCTTTTAATGATTTTTTGATCCCGCTGATTATTCTTATTTTGATGTTTTTCATTTCATCAGTAAAATATGTAACCGTAGGCCTCCCTTTTTTTCTTTTTTTTTTTACCTTAACTTGTTTATGTTTTGTCATATTCGTACTTCTTGCCCCTCAACCCCTCTCTTTCTCTCTCTCTCTCTCTCTCTCTGTTATCTATTATATCCATTCTCTATACTGTTTTTCACTCATTCAATCGTGGTCAAAACATCATCTCCCTGTGGATATCCCCGCCTACATGTGCCTAAGGAGAGGTGAGAGTAATAAGCCACACGGCTATAGTGTTGGTTATTGAAGGTCCGAGAGATAAAGCATGAAATAAGGCTTCCTAAGATATGAAAAGTGAATTTCACAAATATCGATTCAACTTCATTCTTTTCCTTGAATCTAATTTGAATAATAAAGTGTTTTAATTCATTTGTAAAACTCAATTGTACGTAAGGAAGCTGTATTTCATCCTTAATCCCCTATTATGCATGTACAATATTAGCGGTATGACTCAGTGGAGGATCCAGGGGGGGGGGGGGGG
>BEXV01004670.1:6193-20509 GCA_003118195.1 Hemicentrotus pulcherrimus | reverse complement strand
TTTTGTTTTTGTTTTTTTTTTGTGAATTTTTTTGGGACACACACACACACATGCACACACACAAAAAGGGGTGCTCTTACCTCCCCGCTTATTCAGCAGCGGGCTGAGTCGTTGCACAATTTTTGAGACCCCCTACCCCCCAAAAAAATGTCCTCTTTGTTCCTAGTAAATGACATCTTGCTGAGATTTGATGTAAATTTGATACAAGGTGTGGTATTGGTATGTCAAGCAAATTGTAACTACATTCCTTTCAACAAAAAGCCTTGAGCTAGGTACTGTATTTTAAAGTATGTATATAAAACGTGAAATGTTAAACAAAAACAGTATCGTTCTTACTTTCATGTAATTACCCTGCCATGCAACCAATCCACAGTGCAGTATGTGCTTCATTGTCTTCTCTTTGCAAATCTTTCAGTTAATCTACTTGAGAAGATTTAAAGGTTTGCGAACACTCAACCTGGCAGGCAATCCATTCTGCGATGATGCAAACTACAAGCAGTTTGTCGTTGCTCACATTCCCACCCTGGCCTACCTGGATTTTAGGCTCATCGATGGAAACACAGTAAGTATCATAGAAGGACTCACTTGATTTTATTTGACAAATTTAATTGATTGCACAACTGTTTGGTTGGTGTCAATCACGGTTTATCTATTTGTTCGTTTGTTTATCTATTTATTTATTTTTTTGTTGGGGGGGGGATGGTGGGGGTGGGGGACTATTATTCCATATGGTTAGAATTAGTGTTAAGTAATGTATCACCTATTGCAATTATTAAATTAGAAGGCTATAAAATCAGTATGCTTTTGGAAACAGAATTATATCAGACAAGGTGGCATATTTAATCCAATAGCTTGAAGATGAAAATTAATTAATCACTTCCTTTTCTGGTTTTCTAACCTTTAAACAGTTACTCCACATGTTGGATATGGCACTGAATATTGGAGGAATTTTGTTAAGGAGAAAGAAAGAAAAAGAAAAAGTTCACTTGAAAAGTTGTGAACTTGTGATACAATATAGAAACCCAATATGATTACTGGATGCCAGAATAATTGATATAATTTTCCTTTACACAGCAGAGGAGTTTATGCTAGTGGAAGTTTCATATTGAGAAGAGTTTGATATCAGCACGTGTACTGCATTCCATTTCACCTTTAATACTCTGTATGTATTGTATATGTTTTTTATGAAGAATTGAATAAATACCATACCATACCATACCATACCATACCATACCTTCTATATATTCTACTCTTCTTGTCCATCAGAAAACGGCAGCTATGGAGCAGTACAAGTATGCTATTGAAGAATTGATGGCTGATGAGACAGCAGCGGAGAACAAGAGGTTGGAGATAGAACTCAAAGAGAGCAAGTTTGAGAAGCAGAAGGTAATAAATCAAAACTTATGAAATTATTTCTAGGGTTTAATGTTCAGTAGGGGAGGTCCACTCTGGTATCAAGTATTCAGTACTTGGTGATAAAGATTAATGCTGATATTCATTGTGACTATACATGTATATGTACTGTATCTTTATCTTTTTTTTCCTTCTAATGATCTTGCTTGTCACCCTTGTGTCATCCCTTTGAATGGCACAATGATTTTAAATGCACATGTTGCATGTTGCAATGGGATGTTGATAAACTTGTACTTGTGACGGTTTCGTGAAACAAGGCCTGTAGTCGGGTCAGTAAACGGGTAATTGACCTCGAACCTAGCTGGTAGCAGATTTACAATGAGAATAAAAGGCAAGGCTTTTGATAAAACAATGATAGTATATGGTTGGGAAACTTTGATGTGAAGACAGTATGTATCAAGCTTGCCTATGTTTTTAGGCAAAGTGGTCCTGCATAACATCTTATTCTAAGGCTTAAATCAAGATTCTATATTCATTTTGAAAATATTGCTTTGACACAATCTAAGGCAATTTTGCAAATTATATATCTTTACATATACATGTATGTAGCTTGCCTATGTTAAGAACCTAGGTGGTCCTGACATATCTAAGGGTGATGATCATTCATCATGCATATATGTATACCGGTATATCCTTATTGTTTACCACCAGGTTGCCTATGTTGATAATATATATGGACCTGGCATATTTTAAGGTCATGAGTATTTCTCAGTCAAATGTGTTTTTAATGTGTACATCTAGCTTGCCTTTGTTGAGAACCTAGATGGATGATTTCTCATTTCTATTCATAGATCATGTTTTTTTATCATGCAAATCTAGCTTCCCTACCTTTACTTTAAGGTCATAAATATTCATCATTAATAAATCTCTTTGATGTTTACATCTAGCTTGCCTATGTTGAGAACCTAGATGGACCGCATCTCTTTGATAACATGTTTGCTGAGGACCCTGAAGCAAGCAAACTGGGAGCCCTACCTGGGGTCGATGAACTTTTGGCTGTATATCCTTTTCCAACAAAAAAATCTTTTGCCTATTCAGGATAAGTTGTAAATAAAGAATGTGTCATCATTTATGAAATAGTCTGATGGATACAATATTATTTTGTTATAACATGTACTTTCCAACGAGGTCAATGGCCAAAGGTCACAGGGTCATAACGGTGGTAAGAATCAATTACATTCAATAAAGTATTTTGTTCCGAGATGATTTGAAAAGATTTGAAGCAATTTAAATCAAAATAATGAATGAAGTATGTAATGGTATGCAGGGATAAACTGATTAGATTTGGGGTGTTATAGGTCAAAGGTCAGAAGAATATTTAAAAATCCTAGATAATATCATGTTACTGGATACTTTGAAAGCATTGAAGCAATTCCAACCAAACATGGATGCTATGCAAGATTTTTTGTGTAAGAGCTAGGGTATATGTCAAAGGTCAGAAATTGTTTAAAACAGACTACTGGACAGCATGAAATTTCTTTTCCTCTTGAGAGGTATTCATTTGGTTATAAAATGCATTCAACAACAAACAATTCAAATAGAAATATACATTTACTTTACACCTCATCTGGAATAAATATCATGTAATGTACATTTGAAATAATATTAATAAAATATGTGCCAAATCATGAAAAAACATCACAAAGCCAATAATAAACAAAAACATTAAAATTATGTCTTGATATCTATCACCAACATGTAAATTTTATTTTAAAAAAGGGATTTTCTGTAGTTGAACGAAATAAAGCCAATTAATGCATGTACTGTTTCTTGGCAACATTTCATCTTAGTTGTTTAACCCCTTAACTGCTGTGCACTTACAAGGAGAAGATGGTGGCCATTTGCCAGCAGGTCTTTGCCTTTGGGTTGCAGGAGCATGAGAAGCGATGCAAGGAGGTGGACGAGTTCTATTCTTGTGTACAGGAAGCCAAGGATGAGAATAAGGAGATGGCTGTAGTCATCATCAATGAATTCAACAAGTACAAAAAGAAGGTACAATGTATATAGAGAAGGGTTCATTCTCTCTCAATTCAAATATTATAAATATAACAATTCAATTCAATTAATTTTGTACAATTTATGTTAAAGGAGAATGAATACCAACAAACAATAGCTGGTGATCTTATTCAAAATCAGTAGCCAGTTAAAAAACATTTTGAAATTACTTGCTTAAGATTATTTAGCAAGGAAAACAATATATTTCTGAAGTTTGTTGTTTCCTGGGAGAATGAAGATTGTAATATTTTAGGAGGTGGGAATGAGAACATTGAATTAGTTTTGGAATAGTACTCCACAAAATCTACGATGATGTGATGATCTCTTCTTGTACATACAACACCCCTGCTGGGTGCTCATGCCTGTTGCCGTAAAATATGTCTACAAAAATCAAGCCTTTATCTCTTTCATTAATGCTATAATTTCTACCCATATAATAAACAAACAAAACACTCGTTTTCATTTTGCTGAACAATTTAAAGATGAATAAAGAATCATGTCTTGTTTACCAAGGGTATGCAGCCTAAATAGTACCCATGCTGTTCTCCATGATGGCCTTTTATTCATATAACCACAATGTTTCCATGTCCTATATATTTTTTTATAGATTGTGGCAGAGCTGACAGTGATGAGTGATCCAAATGGAATTGAATCCCAGATTACGGAGTACAAAGAGGATGTTGACAAACTTTGGGATAGGTTGATGGGATTTGAACTTCAGTTGGTGGATCAACTAGAGGTACAGCTCTAGTTTTTTTCTTCCCAAAGTTCCATTTTCTAGCTGTAGAAGCATGTATGGTACATGTTCTATCACAGTGTCATTCAGAGTATTGTATTCTTTGTGATATGAAAAAAGTGATACTTTGTGAGACTGAAAAAAGAACTAATATTTAAAATACCTGGTATGCAGCATATTTGCTATGTAATGCTTCTATATGATAAACCACAAGCTTTTGAAAATTCTATGACAGTTTCATGGTGCAAAATAATTGAATCATAGATTTGTGAAAGTTTATCGATGCAGAAATAGCTGTTATCAACAATTTTCTGGTTTGTCAGCGCTCTCAAGTCCTAATTTCATGCAGTTGTTTGGTACACAGTTTATTTTAGTTCTTGTATGATCAGGGAGATGGGAAAGAGACAATTTCTCTCTAATTATTTATGATACCTTCCTGAAAGGGTTAACCCAAAGACATGATCTTTATGTGTAGCTGTAGCATTATCACAAAAAATGATGTAAAATTGCTTTATGTCTTTTCACCCCAATTCCAGGATACCATAAAGGATTTTGAAAGGAACCTAGCAGACATGGTGTCATCATTTGTGGAATTTGTCCAAGGATTATATCCTTTTGATACAACAGAACTACGAGTTCAATGACATGGGGTTGTTATGATGGAACAGGAATCGGTCATTCATCTGCTTTGTATGAGTGCATGGGCTAGCTATGCTGTACAGATAGAAGATATACATGTATTATTGATTAATATTGCCGAATAGTTTGCAGTTTGATCGAATCTAGAGATTTTGAGGTCAATTTATCTCCAAAGCATGAATGTTAAAAAAATTCTCCTTTCATTTACTTCCATATCTTACCTTCAGATGTGGGATATATGGGAACTCGAGGAACAAACAGTCAATTACCAAAATGTGTGTAAAGTTTAGGAAAAACTGATTAGATTTTGGGTGGAAGAGGTCAAAGGTCACAGAGTTATAAAATTGTTTACAAATGCCAGACAGTAGCTTGTTACCATGATAACTTGAAAAGCAATTACCGGTAAGCAAATGTAAGAGTGAAAGATCGCTGGGTCATAAAAATGTTTAAGTTTCCAGAAAATATTGTATTACTGTGATATCTTAACAAAAAAAAGAACCAAAGACGACCAAACTGGTCTCAGGTAAATATATTGTATGAGCATGAAAAAGAATACAATTTTAAGAGTTTTGGTATTTTAAGTCAGATGCTAATGGTCACAGGATCATTGATCAATGAACATACATATAGGCAGAGGCATATTAGACACACAACTGCATTGTTCTTATTTTGGTTTCTTTTTTCCAATCAGTTTAATAATAATAATATTCTGCTTTTATACAGCGCTTAATACAAATGTCTCTAAGCGCTTTACAGATACGGTTTAAGATAAGTTTTTTATCCACAATTCAACCTCTTTCATTTGTCTCATAAAGCTTGATGGTACCTTTAAGTTCAACTTATATTCCTAATATCCTTAACCACTTGAATCCACGATATCTCAGGTTAGAGATCTAGAGAATATCCATCATGAACGTCTGCTGGAGATTGCCCATATCACACTGGAGAAATATGTCAAGAATGAACTGGACGATGAACTACCAGAAGATCTTAGAATGGTATGTATTTAAAAGCCATTTTCTACTTGTTGATCTAAATGGTATAGATGTTCAGTTAGCATCCCCCCATTCATGTACATCTTTACTTCTCACATGTAATGCAGAGAACATACCAGTAATGTGACCAGGAGAGTGCCATGTTAAATCAGGGGTATCAGTGCTAGAATACATAGAGAAGCGGGACTGGCAAAACTAGCTTGTTAATACCTTGTTTACTAGCTTGTTTACCTTTCTGTTGGAAATGAAATAAATATGAATATGAATACGAGTGTCTGTAGAGAATCACCAATGCTATGAGCACTTCCCACTATGTCTTGTCTAAACACTGTGAGCTAATGTACAGGGTATCATGTAAAAATCTTTTTTTTTAATGAGGATCTTCCCTCCCTTCTCAAACCATTCCTCTGTAGTAATTGACTGACAAGGATGCCTTCATCAAGGATGTGAGCCCCCCCCCCTCTTTATTAAAACAAAAAATCCAACCACAATAATTTTCCATCCCTAACAAGCAGTTCTTGAATCATTTCTCAATAGCTCTTGGTTGACAAAGATACCATCACCAATGCCGTGAGCGCCTCCCACGATGTCCATCTCCTGAAGATCGACAACCGAGAAGACGACATCATTCAGCGTGCCAATGGCTGGCTGGGAGGACTCATGGAGCGTATCCATAACGAGGAGGAGGTGGCAAGGAACAGGGACCGCGTCAAGGAGATCAACAACTTCATTGACCATCTCAAGGATGATATCGAAAACATGGAACTGCCCAATGCGATGTGAGAAGTTGGAGATAAAGCCAGGGAAATGTGACCATTTCATGATTGAACCGTACTAGCTGAACTTTGCATGTTGGAAGATTATTATCAAATCAAATCTTGGAAGACATGAGTAAATTTTAAGCATTGCTCATATCAATAATATTTGGGCAAGGAGCCATCACATAATATGTAACTAATAGCCCTGATATGTGTTTACATGTTACTCCTATGGATATGAGTAGGTATATGTATTTCTGACTTACATTTGTTTTTCTTATAATTTTGAAATTGCTGCTCAATACAATAGCCTAATACACATATTTACTATTGTAAGCTGTATTCAGTAGCCGTTTTAATGCATTACGACTTTGGGAAGGCAAAACTGGTAAATGTTGTTTTCGACTATTTACAGCAAGAATTGCCAAAGGTTGTCCAACCTAGCAACTAAATTCATTATGATCTTCATCAAGACACAATGGCCCGTATTCTGAAGTCGTGTCTAACTTAGCCACGTCTAAAGTTAAACAACTGTTTAGTTAGACACGACTTAGACAGGACTTGGACGCGAGATCGTGTCTAAGTCCTGTGTAACTAAATTTCGTATTCTGAAGTCGTGTCTAAGTCTCGTCTAAATAAACAACTGTTTAAATCCTGTCTAATTGGTGTTTAACTACTGTAAACGACTGTTTAAGTTCTGCGCAGGTCGTGTTTAACTCTTAGTTACGACTTCTGCGCATGCCCAGTAGGTGTTAATCCTGATGAAAGACCCAATGCGCATGCGTGCGCGCACAGCTAGCTGTGCGCGTGCTGGTACCATGGTGATGTGATCGTGACGTAATGAGTAGACTGCATGAACGTTGTGTTCGTACGTGGTACGTGCACACGTACTGTACACTGAGATTGGCAAACACACTACTTATCAGTGCCTCAGTGCTCGGAAGAACCAGGAAAGAAACTTCTTCAACAGAATGGTTAGTTTATTATAGATTATGGAATTTCCAAGATGTCACCAGTAGATAAGAATAGTTAATATTATCGAGAAAAAAAATTAGGCTACACGAGAAAAAATCCTGCAAAACGTATTCGAAATTTTTGAGAATGCACGTACCATCGTTCTCCCCCCGCAAGTTCGGGGTCAGCAAGTAGAGTGTACCGTCGACGTTGAAAAGCAGCAGAATCGCGCCCTTAAACAGGACTTAAACAACCCCTCGCAGTTGTCTAAAGTTAAACAAGACTTAGACAGGACTTCGTGTTTAACTTTATTTAAACACGACTTCAGAATACCAAAAAAGTTAGACACGACTTTGTGTCTAAAGTTAGACAGGACTTAGACAACTGTTTAGTTAAACAGGAGTTAGACATGACTTCAGAATACGGGCCAATACCTTTTGGGATTAGTACTGTAAAGAATGCACATACAATATACCAATGAATTATTATTGTTACATTTGAAGAGTAGGCCTGTCTTTGATATGAATGAAAGTGAATTAACATGAAATGGACATTGTGGTACCGGTATTCATTCTTGCCCATCACACACACCTTTTATTCACCCATGCAATGCACTTAAAATTGATCCCCACTTCCAGCCTGGGAGGCACTCTTTTTCTGAAAATAAGTTTTTCTTCAGGTTTGTAATACCAAAATACAAATTTCCAATACCAGGGAGTTTATAAATCCGAAAATTAAATAGGGTCCTTAATTCCAATCGCTTATTGCATTATTCCGGTTATTTTAATTTGTTTGAAAGTTAGTAATTCTAAAAGTAAAAAGGGGTTCATTATTCTGAAAATAAAACAGGTTTAATTTTTTGCAAATTGAATAGTTTTCATAATTTTGAAAGTTCCTTATTCATTAGGTTCATAATTCTGAAAAAATTATACAGGGTTCTTTGTCCTTTGTGAAATTATGAACCCTATTTCATTTATGGAAATACAGTGTATGAACCGGAGGACTTTAATTTATATTAGAGTTACAAACCTTCATAACAATGTACCTTCGGAAGTGTGAACCTTCTGGAAAACCAACAGCAAATTAAATCAGTGCTGCTAAAGAATGTCTAATTTATTCATAAAACACCGTGTATGTCAACCTCTTTTGGTCTCACATCGTGAACTGTTTCTGGTTCTGATAAATATTTATGGCCTACTTAGAACATATATCTCACTAAATTTAAATACCGGTAAAAGAAATTTTCAAAAAGGCAAGACCGGATTTTTTATGATAGCTTTATACAGCGAGTTGTGCATATAGCAAAAGATATGTCATAAGCAATTAACAAAATGAACAATTGTGATAATAATAATAATAGTTCCTTGCTATAAAGTAAAGGATAACTTGATTTGATTGTGCATATTAGAGATGCAGTCCCATTCATCTGTATTATTTATTTGTTTTTTTAGTGGATATCAAAGTGACAACCCTTTGTCCCTAATCTTTCACAATCCTTCAAAACATAGTCAGTGAGGTTCCAAACAGAAAATGAAGAAAAAAATATGAAAAAAAAAAAAAATTATACCAGCACTCTGACCCAACATAGATACTGATATGCACCTTGTGTAACTGTGATTCGATCAAGAGCAATAGCATTGTTCATTAGATGTAAATATGTACAAAAATGAATGTTTTTATCTGTTACATTGAGCCTTCTTTATTCCACTGTGTATATATAAGTATGAATAAATTGGTTTATTTGTAAATATAATTGTAGTGTTGATACATATTTGAGTGTTGTATCTTGTATGGTATGAAGTTGGACTGTTCATCTGCTGATACTAAGTAGTACATTGAAATTAATTCTAGACATTTCTGTCTTTGTGGTGGTGGTGGTGTGTTGTGATTTTTGTATTGCCTATCCATATAATCTGCATACCGGTACACAACATTCTGTAGTCCTTGTCCATCCTCTTTCCTCCACTTCTCTCTTCTCTTCCCCTTCTCTTTACTATCTCCCCCTCTTTCTCCTTGCAGTTTACTCTCATTTTGTACCTCCAGTTTACATTGATTCATACCCAACTCTCATAAACCTACATGTAGGATCCATCTTATGAAGAGTTGCAATTGATGAAAATCGATTGCAACTTTATAAAGTGTACCAATCACTAGTGTTGTAGCACAACATACTCACTATGTACCTCACTTGTACCCAATTTGACTCGGGTCCAAGTCTAAATCAAAGTCACCATGAACATGACTGACAAAGAAAGTGGACAAAATATACAGTTCCTCAGGTAGACAAAGGTACATCCCTTCACTGCTACAATGCAAAATGTGTAGAACAGGTGTCGCATGCATATTCACTTTTTATATAATAGCAGTGAAGGGAAGTCAAATTGGGTACAAATGCAACACAATACAGACGTTGCTCATGGGTGCACTGCAGAGGCATTTCTAATTTTGTATTTCATCGCAGTATACAATTTTACAATGATACAGTGCACCATCACAAGGCACATTTTATGCAACAAAATTTGTTAATCAGGTGGGCTGTGTCTAATACAGACCACCTTATATTTTTGTTAAAATCGCCTTTATTTATTTATTTTTCTTATTTCGACCCACTTTTTTGTGTGCAAGATAATTTAAAAATGGCTCAATCAAATGTCTTAAAATTTGGCACATGTACATGTTTGTATGGGCATATGAACAAAGCACAGATTTTTTTTCAACCTTGACCTTTACTGATGACGTCATCTAGGCGCCATTTTGTGAAATTTTCTAGAAATAAACTCTTGATCATATCTTCATAACCAAAAACCATTTCTCATTCATATTTATCATGATCAAGGTCAATATCTGTCCGGTCAATTTCAGGTAAAAAAAAACACGCGCATGCGCGCACAAAATTTAAAAATGCTCAAAATCGTCTTAAAATTTTTTTTGCATACGTTTCGGTTTCAGGTCATTTTAAACATTTTATAAAAAATCGCACACGCGTTTTCGCGCGTAACACCATTACACAACATAGAATCGCCATATTTTTTCTTTCATGGTACAGTCAAACCTGTCTACAGCGACCACCCAAGGGAAACACAAAAAGTGGCCTTTGTAGACAGGTGGTGTTTGTAGACAGGTTCCTTTAGTACATGATTCAATGAGAAACCATTTTCAAGGGAAACAACAAATGTGGCCTTTGAAGACAGGTGGTCACTAAAGCAGGTTTGACTGTATTTCTCATGTTTTCGAGGAATGTGATACCATTTTTATATCTTTATGATTATTAATAACAAGATGAGCGTCAATTCAAGAAAAATGTCTGTGCGCGAGCTCTTTTAATACATAGAATATATGGGCAAAAACATGATTATACAATATCCATTATAGCTCTTTGGAATGAACCATGACCTTCATTTTGTTCATATTTAGATAGAGTATGAGTGGGAGATATGATTTCATGTCTCATTAGGCCATTAAGTGTATCGTGACATCATCATAATGGCCTTGGAACTCAAAATACGAATTTGCATGTTATGACGTCAGCATATTTATGGAAAATTGATTGTATCTCTGTAAATATTGATTGATTTTCTTCCAAATTTCGATATGATGTAGCTAAGACGATTCTCTACAAGCTCAGTCACCACCATTTTTCATTTTGATGACATCATCATAGTGAAAATTATGATTAAAGGGCACATATTAGAAATGTCATAGTTTGCGTGTTATGCCTATAGAAGGTGAATTTCGTTCATGTCATGAACGTCACGAATCTACATGATATTGTTTTTTAAGAATTTTAAGCAGTATCTCGCTTATTTTCTCTCTATTTTGTCTCAAATTTTAGTTGACCAGCCCACCTATACTTGTTCCAAACAAGTATTATATGTCTAGTTATTTTTATATTGTAGTGCCTACAGGAATGAGGACTTGACTACAACACTGCCAATCATCAGCTCTGTCCATCCTCTTTCCTCCACTTGTCTCTACTCTTCCCTTTCTCTTTACTATCTCCTCCTCTTGGGGGTATAACTCACAAACGTTACCCTGCATTCTATGAGCCATCAGATCATCAAGAATAACATAAAACTGGCCGTTTCGTTGTTCCGTGCAGGCCATATTTCAAGCCAATGCGTCAAGTAGTCAAAGAAAAGCAGCTCTATGTTAATTAAGAATGTATTTATCTTGCAGTGAAGTACATGTGTTGAATAAAGTACAGCCACATGGAACCCCTTTTATACAGAACAGAACCATTAATCTATAAAAAAAAAGAAGATAGTTTGTTAGGTTTGTGACTGATATTCGGAGATTTGAGATTAATACAGATCAATATTGTGATTACAAGCTATTTTCATATAGGGTACATGTACATGTACATGGTCCTTTGATCTTTGACCTCATGACTTTAAAATCTAATCGGTTCAGTGGCTCTGCAAGATACATACATGTCCTGAGTTTGATAGTAATCCATCCATCGGTTGTATTGACAATGCATTCAAAAGCTAATTTTGCATTAAAAAACGAGCCCTGCTACTCCAAAATATAATCAGCTCATTGGCTTTGCAAGAGACATAATGTACATGACCCAAGTTTGGTGGTAATCCATCAATCAGTTCTTGAGATGACGCGATCACAAGCTATTTTTGCATACGTAATGAGCCTGTGACCTTTGACCCCTAAATATGATAAGTTCATAGACAACCCCAAAACATAACGCCTCTGGCTACTTTGAAGCGGAGGAATAACAATTCCTCAAGGCTGGGCAAAGGCTTTTAAAGACAATCTCTTTCCCCTATCTTTACTCTGTCATCTCTTGCTCCTTCATCTTCCATAAAAAGCTTCTACTGGTACTATTCAAGTGATCAATATCCAAATAATGTGACTCGGTGACATTGTAGAATGTTAATGAAAAAAATGTGTAATTTTTGTATGAAATACTACTTACATGTATTATATTCCTTCTACTGTACTGACCCTCTAACATGAACAAAATTCTGAAAAATTCTCAACCACAAAGATATTTATGGGTTTTTTTTTTGAAGTCTTCACTGTGCAACACCTTCTAAAAGTAAATTTTCCCAACCATTTTTTTAATTTTTCAAACCGTTTTTCCATGAAAATAAGGCATAAGACAGGCTTTAAAAAACCTGTCAATTTCTGGAATGGTATATAGAGCCAATTTATCACTTTGTGACAATTTACATTCACCTAAAATGTAATTGAATTGTAATAATAGTTGGGAGAATTAAGGAATCGATCAGATCAGTTTTCCTCAATTTTTATCATTAATAATGGTCTGTTTTCACTCAAACTTTCAAATTATCTGATCTAGCATTGAAGTCACTACCTTAGCACCATTTTTCTCTCATCTGAACAATGTAACCAAGTCCATTTAAGAATATAGCTATTACAGCTTAAAGACGTAATCTCATTTCCTTTTAAATCTGTCTCCTTTATTGTTCTTCCTCATTCCTTCTCCCTCCCTCTCATTTCTCAAGGAACCTTTCTCTCCTCTACCATACCTCTCTTTTTCTTTCCATATGTGTCACTACCTATATCATCTCACTACTGATTTATGAAATCATGGGCTTATTTGCCATACTGAGGGTAAATAAGCCCCTTTCACAACTTAATTTAAAGAAATAAGGCACTTGTAATCACAATATCTTGCATGATTAAGAATGGGAAACTTTTAATTCTAAACAGCATTAAAACTTAGGGTGATGTCTGAATAGAAAATATTTGTAAACAAATTTCAGCTGGCACCCAGTAAATAAAAATCGCATGTTCGATCTTATAATTAAAAACAAGTCAAACAAGTCTTGGAACCAGAGGGAATACCACCTGCCATCTATGGTTTGCCGGGCAGTGACTCTTCCTCCAGGCGTGGCTGTACCATGGACCATTTACTAACTCTTCCTGACCTCTGTATTTATACAACATCCATACAATTACATCCACAGCAAAGAGTCTTGGCATGGAATTGGACTCGGCACTCAAAATGCACCGTTGAGTATCATCCCTCTGTTGCAGTCTTCACTATCATCTATCAAATTAGACCATTACAGTTAGACCATCCATAAACGCTGTCCGAGTTATCGTGCTGTCTTGTTTTGATAATGCTAACCATTGCTAAATGAATTGCTTCCATTGGCTCCTCATTAAGCAACATATTGTATTCAAGGTCCTGGCTGTTATCAATAAGTGTATCCAAACAGAGCTCCAGTCTACCTTAACTCTCTCATCATATCACATCAATCTGCACGTCACTCTCGTCTAGATGGTATCCTGCTCCAGGTTCCTCCATCAGACACCACAGCTGGTGAGAATGCTCCAGGCATGTGCTCCTCAATTCTAGAAGTAACTTCTACGATTCATGCTTCTTTGACTGTTTTCAAGTAAAGTTTCAAAACCCACCTCACAATCGTTGACCAATAACATTATCATTTTTTCTTATTTCATATTGATGTAAAGTGCTGTGAAACACTGGCTAGTTTGTAAGAGCTCTAAACAGATGTAACTATTGTATTGTACATGAACTTTGACCTTTCTCAATGAGTTCTTGACTTTTGGATGATCTCTGTGTGTTCTGTTACCAGGTGTGTGAAAAGCACTGCTGCTGCCACCCGGGACTTGCTGTCAGCAAACTCTGTGTCATGTGCCCACTCCACACTTCCCCATTTATCAATCTAAAAAGAGAAACATAGATAAGGGATTTTTATGAGATATATGCAGGTACTCTGGTTATTTGTACGATGTACATACATAAACGGGTTAGGTACAAATAGGAAGATTTCAAAAAAATTACACTGATGGTATTAGATGGGTTGGGGGGGGGGGG
>BEXV01004669.1:0-14626 GCA_003118195.1 Hemicentrotus pulcherrimus | reverse complement strand
CCCCCCCGCCCTCCTGCACGATACGGAAGCTTTGGCCTTTCATAGTTTAATGAAATTATTAGAGAAAGAAGATGATTTGTTGTTTCATTCTCGACTCTTAATCCTTGTCTGAATTCAGTTTCCCCCTCCTGCGCTATGCACGGAAGCTTAACGTTTCATTTCATTATTAGAGAAAGAATACGATTTGTTGTACCGCCATCGACTCTTTATCCTTGTCTGAAATGAGTTCCCCCCCCCCTCCCGCGCAAAGTGCGGAAGCTTTGACGTTTCATTAAATTATAAGAGAAAGGAGAAGATTCTTTGTACCATTCTCGACTCCTTGTCTAAATTCAGTTTTCCCCTGCCCGCGCGTAGCGTGTAAGCTTTGATGGTTCATTAAATTATTAGAGGAAGACAACGAATAGTTGTTCCATTCTCGACTCTAAATACTTGTCTGAATTCAGTTTTTCCCGGCCCGCGGGTAGCATGTAAACTTCTGACGTTTCATTAAACTATTTGACAAAGAAGACGATTCGTTTTACCATTCTCGACTCCCAATCCTTGTCTGAATTCAGTTGCCCCCCATTAAATTATTAGAGAAAAAAGACAATTCGATGTACCGTTCTCGTCTTGTCAGAATTTTCAAAAATGTTTTTTTGTCATCTCACTGCCCCTACCGCCCCTGGCTACTCACCTCCTTTAAAGGGAAAATGAAACAATCATGATTGTGATGGCACACAATTAGGTTGGTAGAAATGAAATGGAAAAAAGATCTATTGCACCAACCATGGATAAATCACAGCCGGGAGCGTCATAGTTTTGTGTTGTTGGGCAAGGGCCAGGGCGTAGCGACCAAGCAAGATTTTGCAATGTTGAATGCAGAAATTATGCATTCTAGAAAATCCCTGAGCCCAATATGTACGTTCTTTCTGCTATATTTCTTTCTAGCTGTATTTCTAAATTTCTTGGGGGACGTGTCCCCCTATTGGGCCCAGGATTGCCGCCCCTGTCCATGATTACTACCAACATGAGTTCAAATACAAGCACAAGTGAGTTGATATGAACTGAATCCAAATGAAGGGCAAAATAAGAGTTGTGAAGCAGCCCTACCGTTAATTTAAAGTTTGACTGTTGAGTATATAACTTCTATTTAAAAGACACCCAAAATATTGTGCCCTTTTCAAATTTCTCACTAAAGATGACCTTTGTAGCGCAGGGGCTGTTCTTAACGTTTAACTTTAAATCCGCGGCTCGAGGTTTTATGCGGCTGGCCTGGCCCCCCTCTATTCAATAATTTTGTTATCTTTTCTATTCTCCTTTCTTTTCTCTTATCCTTTTTTTCCCTCCACTTCTCCTTTTTTTTTTTCTCTCTTCTTTTCTTCCTTTTTTTTTGCACCGCCAATAGGGGGGACCGCGGCCGTTTCGTCCCCCCCTGGATCCGCCACTGTATATAGAGAAAGTTTAGTTACTTCCCCCTTACTTTTTGGTAGAGTAAAAATAATTTCAAGTCCAATTTTTGAATCTGTGGAAACACAAACAAATACGGTGTAGGCTGGGAAGTCATGGAGAAGGAAATATTGATAAAAGATCACCAGATTCATTCATGCACAATTTGCACCATCTACACTCTCTGGGGACTCTTGGGGAGTATTCTTACCACATGGTCAATGCAACGGCATATGGCAATTACAAACACAAATGCTTTTGTCATCTTACCACTGCAGGTCCCCATTTCTCTCCTGGATATGGAGTGGCAAATGTAAATTAATGCCTTACCAAAGGACATGCTGTATAATGGTGTAATAAAAATTGTTTGAAATGTTTGAAATGGCATTTTTCATTTCATAACTTGAATGAACAAGTCATGTAGATTTTCATGTGTGTAGGTCATTTATTTGCCCTTGAAGTTAAGGGTCGAAGTTAAGGGTCAAAATTATGATTGACATGTACAGTAAAAGTACTGAAACCTTGAGTTCTAAATTGTAATAGCGCCATCTATGTGGCCAACTGAAGTGATGAGAAAAAGCATATATTTACAAATTTTAGCATTATCAGTGCGTAAGGCACACTACTGAAAACAAATCCTATTCGATTTGGATGCTTGACTCGTACTGGCCCATCTATTGTTTATATTTGTTTTTTTCACCTGATTAGTGAAAAAAAGATGTTACACGCATGGAAAAGTATTTCCGAAAATTTAGTTGTATGACAATCACACAAATTTAGGTTTTAAAAAATACAAATATTTTGCATCTTATTTTTGTTTTTCTTTACCCGAGATGAAGAAGCTCGATCAGCAATCTCTCTGTAGAAATCATCATGAAGGGCACATGAGCGAATGTCCAGGTCTGTAAGATGTGGCAGGAGACAGAGAAACTTCCCCAGACAGCAGGATGCTGATTGGTTATTGTGTAGCTTCAAGTTCATAACCATAAACTTTTGAATCTGTGGAAATACAAATGAATAGCATATATGCACTTCATAAAGCATGAATGGAGGGAGGGAGGGAGTGGAAATCCTTATAATAGTGTGTACTCTCAATTTAAGAATTTATATACTTCGGGGGGGGGGGGGCTGAGGGGATCAGTAAAAATAAATTTGATTAGCAAATTCCTCACTATTTGTTTGGTTGGTTAGTTTTATATATAAACCAACACAATGAACAAAGAGGTATTATACATACGGCTGGATTGCTCTATTCCAGAGACAGATGAAGAGTAACTCCTCTAGAAAGCAGGATTCTGATTGGTCATTGTGTATAATTATGTAGAGAGAGAGTCTATCTTTTTTTTCTTCTGCTTTTTCGGTATATAATTTTATGTGTTTAACCTTCAACATATGAATCAACAGAAATACAATCACATACAGCGTACACTGGCAAGTCATGAAGAAGGAAATGTAGGTAAAAAATAGTATAAACCTTTCAGCCTGTATCTCAGTGGTATCTCGTACAGCCTTCCAAAATATACAAAACAGGTTAACGCAAAGCGTAGCATCCCCTCCACTGGACTATACTATTATATTACTAGGCAAGGAAGTTAACCACATTTTCACATATATAATTACCGGTATGTGTTTTTGCATAATGAGCTATGACCTTTCAGCTTTGACCTTCATACTCCGAAATCGAACTTAGGCTGTGTTTTGATACCATGAACCTTCATATCAAATTTCATTAAAATCCGTCAAACAATACTAAAGTTATGGATTGAAAACCAGATTCGCATATTTAATGAGCTATGACCTTTGACCTACATACTCGGAAATTGAACGTAGGCTGTGTTTTAAAACCATGTACCTTCATTCATTTACGCATACTATTCATAAAAAAAACTTATTAATGTTGGACACTCAGAAAGGATGTTATGCCTCGGCGGACTTACTATAGAATTCAAATCCATCCTTGGTATGCAGGCCTTTGGATATTTCCTTTGCATACACATTCTACTAATTAAGACATGCATGCGAGTTACTTGTTACAGACCTCGCATATTTTGTGATAGAAGGACATTTAAATAATGGAAAAGATATGATGTAATACGTCGCTTTATTCTATCATGTTAAATTGTGTCTAATTTCATGTATAATCAAGTACGGTACACTTTTTGACTCCTAACTCCACAAATATGGAAGCTGTTTTTAGGATAAGTCTTCGGAATTGAACAAGTGAGCCTCAAATATGGGCTATCCCAAAATTTAGATCAAAATCCAATAACATGCAGTTGAAAAAGATTGCAAGCTCATGATAATGGTCAAAAGTCTCAATTTGTTCGATTTGGCCAATTTATAGTGATTTTTAATTTTATCTGGAGGTTTTTTGGAGTGTGTGTGTTCTGGATCGGACAGCATTCGAATAATAATGAACAAAGTTCTGTTGTGAGTGAATAATGGGAGTTAAGTACATTTTTCGGTCCCTGACTTGACAGTTTTACGGTAGTCGACTGATTTTAAGCTAAGTGTTTGGAATTGAAAAAGAGAGCCCCCCCCAAAAAAAAAAAACGCTAATAATACTGAGCAAACACTTACCTGTATTCTTAAGTTCATATTCCTGATTGATATACTATTGTATTTGTATTTAATAACATTTTTTCCTTCTCAACAGAACAATATGAAACACAATGAATATATACATGACATATGTAACAATTATTTCAACATAGAGTATACAGTAAATAATTCAGATACGGAAGGAGGCGAAAACCCGGAAAGCATAGCTTGAGTTGGGAACGCCCATAATACGTTAACACAGTTACCGATGTATGAAAATTACATTTTATATAACGTTGATAGGAAAAAAGAAAAAAGAAAAATGAAAAAAGTAAATGGAAGAGAGAGAAAATAAATAGAAATGAGGAGATAATTAAGTATAGGAAGGCATGTACACTTATAAAGAGAAAGTTTCCTCAATTGTATTTACTTCAGAAATACCAAAAATTGATTTGTGGTTTTTGGCTAACAAATTACTTATAAATTCAAAAAAAACTAATTACATGATATTCAAGCAGAAAAACAAAAAACTTTCAGGTCAAATCTGTGATATTGTAATTAATAACTATAAAATATTACAAGTTTCTAATACTGTATTTCTTGGAGTGACACTTGATGAAAATCTTACTTGGGCTCCACATATTAATAATACCCAGCGGAAGATTTCATGTGCAATAGGTGTATTATATAGAATACGACACTTTATTCCTCTAAATATATTGATTAATATCTACAATGCTATCATTCTTCCTCATCTTTCCTATTGTACTTTGATATGGGGACATTGTGCAAAAACTTTACTGAATCAAGTTTATCTTTTACAGAAAAGAGCACTACGTGCAATTACAAACTCTCACCCCAGAACCTCATCTGAACCGCTTTTTAGGAAATTAAATGTACTTACCATATTTCAAATACATGAATTGCACGTTGGATCATTTATGTATATGTACAATAAGAATATGTTACCTTCTATTTTCAATAATATGTTCAAAATAACAAAGGATGTTCATCCACATTACACAAGACATGCAATGGATTTATATATTCCATTTTTAAAATACCATACCTCACGTAGATCAGTAAAATATTCCGGAGTAATCACTTGGAATGAAATACCTAGCTATATCAAATTGTGCCCATCTGTTGCCTCATTTAAACGTAAATACAAGAACTATTTAATGAAGGAATCCCTATTGTATGTTTAATTTAATTAGCCTGTACTCATTTGTTTATTTATTTACTACCCATTGTTTCTTTTCTCTTTACTTTGTATTGTTATCTGAGGACATTGGAGCCCAGCCTTTGAAAGGCCAATGGCCTCTGCTGGCTCCTCCATATTCTTTGTATTATTTATTTATATTTATATATTTGCTTATATGTATAATGTATTGTTAAATGTATTTTTTTTACAAAAAATGGAAGAGAAATGGAAATAAAATGAACTTGAACTTGAACTTGAACTTAATTGGGCTGTGCATGTGTCAGTGATTACATCATAAAAATAACGAAAATCTTAAAATATACAGCGGGTACATATCATTAAAAACAAGCAAAATCATCAAACAGACAACAGCTTCATCTGACAGCATTGTCCTGGGAATATACAGATGGTACTACCAACAGCTGAGGCGTGTACATAAGTGATCAAAATAAATAAATAATCGGTCATACAAAACATGTCATTGAATTCCACAAGAGGTAATTTCACACATAAATACAAGAGATGGTATCAATATCGAGCAATTAAATACATTTTTGCCTTACGGGAAAAAGTCTGCAAGGAGAGCAACTTTTTTAGAATAGATGGTAAGGTGTTCCAAAATTTTTACAGGTTTTCGGGCAAGGAGCTATATGTTTTCTTTTCTTTTTTCGTTCCGATTGGTCAAGTTCAATCAATCTCAGATTGAAACATTGTTCTGAATGTTCACTTGAGTTAAAAAAATAGCCCCAAATCATTGGCTTGCTTTATTGATTTAATCTTTGAATTATCCCTCTGAACAATATTCAAGGTTATGGTTCTTATACATAATTTTGAACCAAATTTGTTCTCCACCGCTATACAGCGACTTCTGGTGTAGCAGGATAATTTCGACTCCCAGATACTGTTACATCTATTTTTGCATTATTGTTATCATACTCTGTAAAAGTGAAAGGAAAGAAGGAAGGAAAAAAAAGAATGTAATCACAGTTCATCACCTTAGTATGTTATGTTCTTGTGTCTTATTAATGTCATTTATACCATAATTTCTCTTGTTGGGATCTTCGATATAGTTTTGAAATGGACATTCTAAGGGGATTTCTAAGGAACTTTTATATTACTGAAAGCTATATTGTTCCTCAACCCCATTGTTTTCAACATACCCACTTATTGAAATTAGTAGGCTACCGGTATTGGCAAATGAGCTCTTGAGTGGGTCCTTATTTGCATCTTCTTCTGGTTCGTCCTTCTTTTCCTTTCAGTGCATAAAAGCAATGTGTACTTTATTGTAAACTACTATCAGTTTAAGCTAACAATAAAATTTCATTAGTTTTGGTATTAATTTGTTGGTTTAAATTTTATTGTAACCAGCTCAGTGTTTATTCAATTGAGTAGCGTGATCGATCAATCATGTTTTCCAGCTAAGTTACAGTATTGAAAGAGCCATACCTTTACTCCTGTTATTTCAAATCACATTTTAAATTCCTCTTTGTATTCTTTTCGACCACTCCCTAATGTTTTACGTACACATAATAGCAATATTAACCAAGATTTGTTACCATAATCGGCCAGGCCTCTCCAATCATAGCATGGTATCGTGTTTGTTTATGTTATGTATGGTAACCAGCTGATGATTTATACAATTGAGTAATATAATTCGTCAATCATGCCCTCTTTGTTTAATTAAAATGTTGGAAGAACATTGCTTCTACCACTGGTATTTCTAAATCACACATTGATGTATGTTGTACTTACTCATTTGACCATGCAAATTCTTTGTTTATTTCTGAATTTACAATGATAAAAGAAAATTATGTTTACGACAGGCTTGGCTCCTGTAACCATGCCATTGCATGTTTAAAGTATTTTAACTCTGAAGTAACAAGCTGATGGTTCATACAATTGTACTTCAAGTCCATCATGCTGTCTTTATTTTAGTTACACTGTCTAAAGAGCCATGATTTTCTTGCTGGTATTTCACAGCATGTTATTGCAACACGTGTATTCTTGTGATGATAATGACATTCCTCATTCAATAAATTGCCGTTTAAATTGTGTTTTTGTCACGATGACCCACCTGCATGTATGGCATCTCCAACAAATACTTTATTTCCATTGTACAGGTATATGTTGTATTTTCAACAAACAAATCGGCTCGGGTAATCAGGTAATGCATTTCGATTATACAGATCACATACATATTTCCTGCTATCCTTTTGTTTCTTGTTATGTTACTCGAATTTGTTATTCTATTCAATAAATAGTATTGTAAATGAGTTTGTGTCACACCGATTGACTTGTCTTATCCAGTCACAACGTTACAGCTGTTTTGTATCTTTAACTTCGTTGTAACTGAATTGATGGGCCATGCAATCGGGTAATACAATCATTCAATCATGCTTTTTTTTCTTCTTCTCTGTTATAACATTCTTCAAAAAGACCATACATATTATATGGAACCAAGTGCGCCGGGGGGGCTCCGGGCGGGCGATGGGATGGGGGGAGTGGTATGTCATTGAACAATACTATTCCCCTGTGCACGTGGTCCGCTAATGCAAATTGAGTTTTGTCACCACGACTGATTGGCCTCATCAACCATAGTATTACATTATTTGTTCTGTATCAAATTGTAACCTGTGCATGATTCTCACAACATTTTTAATTATAATACAATACTAAGTCCATTGTTTTCCTTGTTTTATTACAATATCTGAAAAGAACCATGCTTCAAATTCTTGATAATTCTTATCACATGTAACGCAAACTGTTTATCAATCTTTTCTTATCATATAACCTTATTTGGAGACCCTTTTTTCTCCGACACATCATCTGCTTATCTTATATTGCAAGGATTATTCATTGTTATAGACATTTTCTCATTCGCAATTATTATTGTCATAGGGCCTTATGGCTGATCGTTTGCTTTTGCTGTATCATGATACGCCCCTGCATGTAACGATTGCCTTTTAATGTTTGTAATGCTGACAGAGTTTCATTTTATGTTTTTGTTCTTACATATGAACTCTGTGTGTCTGTTCTCCTCTCCTTGTTTCTAGTGGTTATTCCATCTCTTCTTCTTTCAGCGACAGCAATCTTCTTTGTTTTGTACAGTTTATGCATATGTCTTGTTCATTTCTTCTTTCTCCTTGCTGCCATTGGATACTCTATTTTTCTCTTCCTTTCCCCATCTCTCCTTGACAGAGCCAAAATTTATCCTGTATTTTATTTCCTCATATTGTCAATTATTCATATTCGGATACTAATTCTGAATTCATGATGGAACATGATGAGCAGCAATTCCCTTTCCATACGGTGAATGATGATAATTTTTTTTTTTTTACACAGACCTATACGACTTGAGGATGAAGCTAACACCCCTGCCAATTCATTTGATAATTCTGTTATGGACAATATCAACTCTTCACTTGAAGAACTACAATTTAACTTTGATTTTGATGATCCTGCTGAACGCAACGTTTCTAAATATGTAACTGTTAATCAGTTTCGTAATGTTGTGAAAGAATTTCGTAATGATACGTTTTCCTTGCTTCATTTGAATATTAGAAGTTTAAATAGGCACTTCGATGATCTACTTTCGCTTTTTAATAAGCCCTCACAAAACCCATTATCCCTGATTGGTCTTGCTAAAACCTGGGTACCGGTAACCTGTGATTCCAAAAACCCATACTCTATTGATAACTACGATTTTAGTCATAAAAATGGGCAAGAAAGACTGGGTGGCGGCGTTGCTTTATATATACCGGTACTTAAAAAACTGAATTATACTGTTACAGCAGGCACAAATGACACACGACAAAGTCATTTAGAGTTTTATGTGGTATTTATTTTGAGGATGGATCAACCCGTCATAAGACAAAAAGAAACAGGCAAACAGATATTTTTTGTTGAAGATGGTGAAACCGAACAGCAACGGATCTGCTTAACTCCTAAATCTTTGTCTCAACACCACTGAAGGCCGCGTCACTGGCCGCCATGCCAGAGTTAAAAGATGAGTTCTATGAGAACCTCGCAACCACTGTTAGTGGGTGCTGATAACAACTCCTGACCATCCTGCCTTGGACAGTTTGGCGTGGGTAAAATGAACGAAAACAGATGGCGCTTACTCAAGATCTGCACCTATCACGCCCTGTGCGTCACTAACTCGTACTTCAAGACCAAGCCCCAACACAAGGTTTCCTGGAGACATCCACGTTGCAAACACTGGCACCAACTGGACTTAATTCTTAAAAGGCGCACTTCTTTCAAGAACATGCTACTGACCCGATCTTATCAGAGTGCTGACTGTGACACAGACCATTCACTGATGTGCTGCAAGTTCAAGATGCAGCAAAAGAAATTCCACCGTGCCAGGCAACAAGGAAAAGCACACATTGACACCAGCAGGATGTGCCAACCAGAACTCATGGAGCAGTTTGCCATCGCCTTTGAGAAGGAACTTAGTGCTCTTCAGCATGAAGAATCTGCAACAAAGAATTGGGAAGACCTGCAAAACACCATCAATCGCACAGCTATGGCCACCTTTGGGAAAAAACCCTCAAAGTCACATGATTGGTTTGAAGCCAAGTCAATTGAGTTGAATCCCATCATTGAAGCCAAGCTCGCCGCCCAAGCAGGGTCAAAGAAATCTCCCATCAAGAAAAATTTCCAGATTCTCAGGGCTGCAAGAAGCAAAGCTCAGCAGACGGTCAGACAAATACTGGATCCAACTGAGCGAAGAAATTAAAACTGCTGCCATCACAGGAAACATAAGAAGAATGTACGATGGCATCAAGAAAGTATTGGGACCAGTCCAGAGCAAGATGGCACCCTTAAAATCCTCCACCGGGGAAGCAATAACAGACAAGAGTCAGCAGATGGAGAGATGTGTCAAACACTACTCTGACCTCTACTCCAGACAGAACACTGTGTCCACTTCAGCTCTTGATGCCATTTAGTCTCTACCTACCTTGGATGAGCTCGACGCCGAGCCAACTCTGGTTGAGCTTGGCAAGGCCATTGATAGTCTGGCTGCAGGAAAGGCACCAGACAGCGATGGAATAACACCTGATCTGACCAAACACTGCAAGACTGCCCTATTGCTCCCATTGCACAAAGTCCTCTGTCAGTGCTGGCAAGAAGGTGCTGTGCCACATGATATGAGGGACGCCAAGATCATCACCATCTACAAGAACAAAAGCAACGAAGCATAGTTGGCAAAGTCTACACACGTACCTACCTAGTTCGCCTACAGAAACTTGCAGAAGGTGTCCTTCCCGATTCCCAGTGTGGCTTCGGCGCCAAGAGATCAGATCAACGGTAGACATAATTTTCTCCCTTCCCCAGCTCCAAGAGAAATGCAGGGAACAAAACATGCCCCTGTACCGTGCTTTCATCGATCTCATCAAGGCATTTGATCTGGTCAGCCGAGAAGGCCTATTTAAGATCCTTCCAAATATAGGATGCCCCCCGAGGGCTGCAAAGCCTCACAAAGATGGCAGTGTAAGATGCCTGAGCACACTGCTCTAGGGAGTGAGACATGGACGACCTATGCCTTCCATTTGAGGTGTATCCTTTGTATACTTGGCATTTCATGGAAGGGCAAAGTGCCGAACACCAAAGTCCTATCTAGTGCAGGCCTTCTAAGCATGTTCAACCTCATCAGGCAAATCAGACTCCGCTGGCTAGACCATGTCCATCGTATGGAGGATGGCCAAATCCCCAAGGACATCCTCTATGGTCAACTGGCACTGGCAAGAGAGACACTGGCTGCCGAGATTCAGATATGTTGTCGAGAGGAACTTCGGTTTATTATGCGCTCAATAAATCTTTCTTTATTATTATTATTAATAAAACCGGAACAAATACAGCGAAACCATAACGGTTGGCATCTCTGCTGTTGTTTTGTTTATATTTCAGATGCTTTTATGGGATTTCTCTTTTTCTTCAAAATTCAGATTGAGAATTTGATTTGAAGTGGAATTTGGGCATAACAAATGTCACATATTATTATCATAAAGTAAATGTTAAGTTCTTACATACAAAAGCATTGATTGTCATTTGGGAGAATTTCTAAAATTGTAGCTAATTTTTGTTCTTTTAGATGTTCATATTTTTAACAATTTTTGTCCAATTATCCCAGTTTCTCTGTTCATTTTGATCCCACAAAGGTATTTTTACATTTTAATCCAAAGGCATCTTTTAACACTTCAGTTTTTTGGCCCAAGGAGTTTAAAGAGCTAGAGTCCCAACTGGCAAACAATTATTTCAAGCAGCTGCATTTTTCTAAGGTTGCGAAATAGAATCAACAGGTGTGCATTACCTTTGAAGTCAGAGGTTCGATGCCGCCAACATCATTGGAAAGCTTGAGTAGTGATTTTTTTCACAATGAATTATCGTTAATATTTCACTTTTTATTTGAACTAACAAGGGGAAGTTTCAAACAGATGATTCAATATGAATATAAAAGCCTAGCAGTTTTAATTAACAAAGACAGTATACATGCACTTTCTCACAGGTTTCACGGCTAATCGCTCCACAATACCCCATCATCGATATGCATTTGTATTGTGCAGCGGTTTGCCATGAAACCTGTGAGAAAGTGCATGTATACTCATGTCTTCGTTTTTAGGAAAAATACTCGAAGAAATTTAAGAAAATTGACACGAAACAGGTGAGAAAGATAGCGAATTTCTAAATCCTGACCATTATTTGAACAATTGTTAAAGATTTAGTTGATTTTTCGTATGTTATAGTAGGGTATCTCCATTCAAGTCCTATGTTATGTTGAATATAATGCCAATGTCGTCTCCTGCAGTGTTGTCATATGCTATTGCGCAATACAGCTCCAAAACTGGGCATTTTCTGAACGGTCTGAGTCATCATTTTTAAAGCTAGATTCTAGAATTATTGATGATCTCTAAGAAAAATCATTGTCATATTCCGAACGTCCATCAAAAACTCTGCTATATGTCTTTTTTTCAATTTTAAGCCCATTTTGATGAGAGGGGCCGGGCCCTTTAAGGTATTCACATAATAACAGAAGATGATCGAGAGTTCTGGTTTGAGGAATGGGGGGGGGGGAGAGATTGTATACAAAAAAGTGCAAACATGTTTGGTTGGTTTGTTTTATTTTCTGTGTAAAATGTAAATAACACAAACATAAAAAAAAAATCAACTACCTATTAAAAATAGAGCAGAAATGCTCTAATTCAGAACAGCCCGAAACAGGTTCACCGCCCAGTCCCCGACCGTCATGCAGAAACCAGGTCTTGAGTAATCAGGTTTCTGGTTTCATCACATTAACATGTCCCCATGAAATCCTGCTTTTGCATTTGTTTTGTAATTTAAAACATTGACATGCTTTCATGTATTAAATTATTATCATGTACGTTGCAATCATTTTCACACCTTTGTGATCTTGCAAACTTCAACTCTATAAAGACCAGGGGGGTGTTTCTCAAAGATCCTAAGTAGAACTTAACTCTAAGTTGGACTACTTAAAGATTATGGAGAGCCATTTGTAGCCCTATAATGAAATATATTTAAAAGCAAAATTCCATGTATTTTAGACTTTTCATAAATTCCACATCAAGAACATGAAATCTCCCATGGTAATAGAAAATATGAACGATTTAAATCAACATTTTATGCCTTTTAAAATAACTTTTACAAAATACTTTCAAGGATGCTAATATGGCTTTCATAATTTGTAAGTCCAACTTAGAGTTAAGTTCGACTTAGGATCTTTGTGAAACACCCCCCNTGTGTGACACACACCAATGGTCAATGCTGATCTACTCACTCCATTCCGGCGAGAGTGGTCGCACTAGCCGAATATGGATGGGGATCGATGACTCATAAGCTCGCTCAATCAATTGAGCTGCGCTGACGGCCTCACACGTCGGGGGGTGTGGGGGAGGGAGGGGGGCACAGCTTGGCAAATGATACAGGTTTGCTTTAAAAATTGAATTTTTTTAAATATTTGATTTCGAAGTCGCAATCCATGAATGAATTTAAAGTAAATTGCTTTTGCTCTCCAACAGCAAAGTAATTAAGAATATTATTAGTTGGAAATAACATTAGAGCGACTTTATAAGAAGCTATGATTGTAGACATCTAAAAAAAGATAGAAGTAGTTTGAATTACCAAGTTTTCAACGGTCACTTAAAATTTCAATGATTGCCACATTTATTTATGCATGTATTAGTTAGTTGGGTGTTAGTTTGCCTGACAGGTAGGCAAACTATCCATGGTTGGATGATTTCATTTGTAGGGGTGGAGTCCCTTCTTACGGTAGTCTTGTTTTGGTGATAGGGCAAATGAAAGAATCTGATCGCGTGCATGTTTATGACAATCTTGGAAACATTTTTTTTTTGTCGGTGGAGGTTGTTGAGTTTATCTAGTGGTCTACACCTGGAGTGAAAAATGAATATCTATAGAGTAGGCGAACAGAAAATATGGCATGGAGAATTAATGTTATTATGCTCGCAATTATAATTTCAGTGAACGCAATTCATGCAAGTTTTTGCAACTTTCATAGTTTGATCTACTCGCTGCTTCCCTGTATCCTTAGCACCCGATGCTTCTCTGCGCCCAGTGTCAGTGGTGTTAACGCAGGTGGGCATTCAGTTCAAGGGCCTAAAATTGATTTCGCTTTTAGGACCAGTTTCATGAAATACCGGTAAATAAAATTGATTAAAGCTTTAAAGTCATTTAAAGTTAGAATGTGATCAATATTATCCTACACTCCATTATTGCTAAGCTATGTTCAGCATTCATTGGCTTCACAGGCATAAGTGTCGGCTAACTTCAATTTGATCATGCATCAGAAAATGAAGAATTCTATCCAAAATGAATGGCAATTTTTTTTTTTTTTAATCATCATAGTTAATACCAGTTTGGCATGATCAAACCAAATGTTGGGGGGGAGGGGCACAATGACCCACAGCCTGTTATTTTCTTTACAGTACCATTTACATGTGATTGACATGCCTTTTTATTTATTACAAGTGCACTTTTCCTTCATGTAATTCGTCTTGTTTCACTTTGTTTTAAAGTTCCTCTTGTTATTTTTGCTTTGACACCCGTTGTTATGTACCCCCTTTTCTATATTTTTCTTACCACATCTGCTTACAATTATGTGCCCTTATGCCGTTCATGTACTCTCTCTCATTAACATACGAGGCTCCCATCACAATGGTTTGATTTCCGCCCCTTCAAAATTATTTTGTTTTTTCTTGAAAAGTCCAAATCCCCTTCCCCCACAACAAATAAATAAATAAACAATAAAGTACAAAAATAAATAAAACACTAACTTACAACAAAAAGCATTGCTAGGATGTTTGAATACTCACCATCAAACAAACACACCATTATTGAATCACATCATTGCCCTTTATCATCATTTCATAATTACCACCATGCACTAGCATACAATCTTATCCATTCATCTCTCCCCCC
>BEXV01004659.1:0-23465 GCA_003118195.1 Hemicentrotus pulcherrimus | reverse complement strand
TATTTTTCACCTCTTCCCAGAACTCAACCTTCTCTTTAAGTTTATATGAGCTTATTTCGAGCTTTCTATGCCATGGCTAGCATGCATGGCTCGATAATTCAGCGGCTTGCATGCAGTTACCGTACCAAGTATACCCAAGTAAGTACATTGTAGTAAGTAGTTACCGTACCTGTACTAGTGTAGTACTGTGTCGGTGTGCGACCGATTCAAGGCTAGCCGCTGCACTTTCGCACAAAGTTTTGAACTTGTTGTCAGGGCAATGACAGGATTATCCCCTCGGGCCTGTCTAATTATGAACGTAACAAAATTAATTATTTCAAGGCTCTTGTGTACGGCCAGGCGTAGAAGGGAAGGCCTACTTATGAGCTGGATATCTCCTATTTTATGGAACTTTTGGAGTCGGCAGATGGGTGATTTGTCTTAGTGAAAGAAAATGCTTTCTTTTAATTTTTGTTTTATTATAAACAAATTAGTAATTAAAAAGTTAGATTTTGGCACTGGCATCCCTACTAGTGCTATCGATCAGCGGGGAAACGCATGGCGCGCATGCGTGCTTCCTATTGAATTTGTACATGCGATCGACTGTCTCGCTAGGTCGATAACTGTCTCCGAAACAGTGAAAATTGAAATGAATATTGTCATGGCAATTCATGATTTTTTTTTCTCAGATTCTCTTTTTGTTTAAATAATAATATTTGCTTCATGATTTGAACAAGAAATGATAATGAATAGGAAGTAAAGAGTAAAAAAAAAATAGGATTTCGTCTTAAGTTGCCGAAAAACCCCTCCTTTACTTCTATGTTACAACAAAAATTATATCTCAGAATTCAAGGTATTGCTTTATGCCATCGAACAGAGCTTGATGAGACCTTTTATTTGAAGCCTCATTCATCCTAATAGCTCCAGTAATAAGAAAGTATGCCAATTTTAAATGCTCTGAAATCATGGGTTTAATTGCTTTGTTTCCCTGTTTTTAAAACAAAAGTTGTGATCTCAAATGTGACCGAATGATTCTATTACATTTACCCCAAAATTTATGCAAATACGCGAAAACCGCTAATCGGGCCGTCATTCTTGCATGACATTTCACATTCCTCATCCATAGATTTTGCTGAAATTTCTCCAAAAGCAAATTCACATTTTAACCAATCATCCTAGATACCTTTTTTCTCATCCTGAATGCGGGATCAGGGTACAGGGATCAGGGATCAGGGTACAGAATGGCACTAAACACGGTTCTTGTGAAACAGTGCAGCAAAACAAACTGCCAAAAACATAAATCATAGAAAGTTTAGTATGAAATGAAAGATAACAATGCCATTCTTCTCATCCAATAGAAATCAGGAAACAAAAATCTAATCAGCCCATCAAAAGATCACATTTGCGTACATGTAGGCTATCCAAATGGTCTCTAATAGAGCATAACAGCCCCATGGCAGAAACTTTCATGGCAAAGACACACATTGTAACGTACCTACTAAATTCAACAAAACAGCAGTAAACAAATCAGTGGCAATTTCCTTGTGAAGGTGAGGCCGGATTGCTACACTGAATTCATTAAAACAACATTAAAAGTGTTTCATGAGCATAAATTTGTGAAACTAAAATGTCTTGAATAACATAATATATTTAATGAGCCACTGCCTTATTGATATTACATGTATATTAAGCCTTGTACACTTTTAGGTACGTTTTGTTGTTGTTGTTGCATTATTATTATTTGTTTCCTTTTTTTTTAAATAGACTTTCCACATATCCTTTGCTATGAATTAGATTACTTTAAATGAATCGGTAAAGCAAAGCAATGTTATCTTCTCATTTTAGGGAAAGGATATGTGGACAAACTTTCATTTTATACATGTAGGTTGGCCTAAATTCAATACCGGTACTCGGAACCTAATTGCCAGGCAATGCCAAGTTCACCCTAGTTGAGCTTAGCATTGCCTGGCAATAAGGGTTTCAAGTATTGAAGTGCAAGCTACACACAAGTTGTTGTTGTTTTAGTTTTTTGGCGTTTATCATTCATTTATGAATATTTACAAGGGACCCGTTTCACAAAGCCTTTTTTTAATGACAAATGACAAAAATCAGGGACGAATCTGTTGATAACCAATCAGAAGCAAGGATTTCAGTAGCTTATAACAAATACTGTAATTTGTCACTGATGACAAGTTTTTTTTAAACGTCTCCCAAGTGGGCGCTGAGTTGCAAGTCCTCCAATCAATCGCAAGGTTGTAGTCCCCTATCTCTTATGTACATAATTGCAATTCATATCAATAAAAAATAAGTTACAATTAATCTCAAGTCTCAACTGTTTGTAAGGCCTCTAAAGAGTAATAAATTCTTCAAGTTTCAACATTACATTTTTGGTAATTATTAACACATTCCTATTCAAATAATCTTGAGTCATATCATATGGGTGTTCTGAAAGCCAAACTTTGATACTAAAAGTACTTTCTTGGATTATTTGGCCAAGATTTTCCACCACAACTGAGATGACCGTAGTGCTGAGTAAGCCTGGATCCATATGCGCAAAATAGGGTTCCAACATTGTATTTTCATACATGAGTGAGCTCCAAGGAATCCTGTTGAATGGGGGGGGGGGGGGGGGGGGGGGNNNNAGTAGGATGCCAAGAAAGAAAAATTACTACAATTGAGCATAGACTGTAAAAGTGCTTATTTGTAGTTCAGCTGCCCATAAACTCAATAAGCTGAAATTGTGCAGGTATTCTATCATATATGACAAGTTTACGAAGTGGCAAAAGACTAGGAATTGTCACTGGCTTTTTCAATATTGGTTTTGCTCTACGTCAATATCTTGATTCAACCATGATCCAACAATGTAGTTTGTACGTACCCCTAACCCTTACACTAATACTAACCTAAAGACCAGTTGCCACCCTAACTCAACCCTATACATGTACATGTATACCTGTGTCCAAGTAAATTTCAGACCAATAGTTGCATCAGCATGAGCGAAAGTATAGGGTCAACAAATCCCTGAGGATTTAAGTTGAGCGTTAGTGTCAAATATTTCTAAAAGATCGGCCAAGGGTAGGTCTATATTAAAGTACCAGTACATTCTTTTAGAATGTACTTTGGTGTCTGAGAGAGGTACTGAATTTGGATTTACATCCAATTTTTTGCAATTTTTAATATTTGAATTTTTCTCGCAGGTGCAAGGGGAGCCCCAGCAGGTTGACCCGACTCACTTCATCTTCAACATCGACAATGCTGCTGACATAAACCATGTGATCATCTTTCTCACTGGTGCTACAGCCTTTCCAGAGGGTACCGGAGCAGCGGTCCACTTTGGCCAGCCCAGCCCCAGCGGTCTGACGTGGCATAACCTAGGCTACATCTCGAATGAGAAACCCAGTGTCATTTTCAAGATATCGGGACTGAAAAATAGTGAGTGCCAGAGATAGTGCTGTGGCTCTAGACCAGAACTGGTCACAACTAGACAGACTGAAGATTTTGTGCTAAGTGAGACACAAACTAGACTAAATCAGAATTCAACTCGGTAACGGAGGTCCTGTCATTTTTTGTCATCATTTGTCATCTTCTTATCACTAAGAAAGTGTATTTTTTCAATACAGTCAAACACCAGTTTAGTTGTTGACATGTACAAGTTGGAAACTCAGGCAAAATAGTTCTGTCTAGGGCAATATACAGCTGTCTCCGCTTAACTCAAAGTTACACAAGACCAATTTTTTTTTTAATTTACCAAACTGTGCAAAAACATGTGTTGTTTACGCTTTCCAAGTACAATTTTTACTCTCTTTTAGTCAAACTATTAGTTGCAGTCTCAACAGATATGGCTTATGCGGTGTGAATTGTAGCCTCATATCACCCTGAAAGTCAATACAATTATAAAATGTATCATCGTCAAAATCTCTTTTTCAAAAATTTATGACAATTACTTGGTGGTAGTTAAGGGTCAAGCCGTTTCAACTTTTTTTTTAGAGGGCAACACTTCAGTAACTGTACAAGTACTGATATCAATCACTTTTCCAGAATTTGTTTTCCCTCTAAACATGCCTACGTGTACCTCCTCATCTCATCTTTTTCTAGTCCAATCAACATCCAACAACTTCTTCATGCATGCACAGCAGGGCAATTCGCTGCTCCCCTCCACTTCAGCTCATATAGGTATTGCTGTTGAGCCACTGGCAGAGTTGAAGCAGCAAACACCAGCAGCAAATACACAAGTATGTATGAACCGTATTGTGGCCTAATTTCAGTTGTAAATGGTGGTTACTAGTTCTCAGGTTTTTTCTTTAGGGTTCAAGGATCGCTCTTCCCATTTCAGGCTTTTGATTGTACAGATTATGATATATGGGGGATCCAATATTTGTGGGTCACTGTTGCAGGCTCTGCAGGTAAAACAAACTGGTATTACCGATGACCAAATGTATTAATATACCAATGATGCCGAAGCTTTTGAACTTTTTTTTTTAGCATGATGAGATAAACTACAGTCAGAGCTCATAGAAATTTAAGTATTAGCTGAAATGGACCCCACTTGAAAGGAATGAAACATAGAAATAAAAGGAACTAATGTTATTGTTTGTGCTAGTGTATGTTAATGTTCGGAAGATGGCAGCATATTGCATACATGTAGATCTTATTCTTCTAAAGCTAAGGGTAATGATATGATTGCAGGGCCTTCAGGGAGGGACAGTATTAATAATGATTAGGTTACCCTGGGTACAAGACGTCTCCTTCTTCTTTCAGCATTGATCACGACAATGAGCATCAATGTTTCAAATACATGAGTTTGTGTTTTCTCCTTTTTTATAATCCCTTTTCTGTATTTTTTCTTTTCTGTATTTTTTCTTTCTTTCTATTTTCTTTAATATGAGTCATTCTGTTAGTCCATGCACTCTTCTATGTATTCTTTTGTTTTGTAAATGTCATGTCGCTTTCTTGCTCTCTCTTTCTCTCTCTCTCTCTCTCTCCCTCTCTCACTCACTCTCTTTCACTTCCTGTTTGATTTTCTTTCCCAACTCTGGCTATTCCTATATTCACCACTTCTACCGGTATTCACTTTTATCTATTCTGTAAATCTGTAATCCCTTTTCCCCCCCTTCCCACCGTCTTTCATGTATCAGTTCTTCCTGCGTGCTTTGTCTAAAACCCCTCCTCTTTTCTTTTCTTTCTTCATTTTTTGAACAGGCATCTAACTTTGAATCCTTTGTGCAATTCACCCAGAAGATGTTGGAGAACTTTTACAACTATGCCTCTTCTTTCAGCATCACCCAAGCTCAGATGACCCCACAGCCCGGTGTCCAGTACCTCCCGGCTGACGTCCTCACCAAGTGGTACGATAACTTCCAGAGAAAACTCTCACAAAATCCAAACTTCTGGAAGAAATGAGATGAAAATGCACTCCAGGAATAAACATGTACATGTATATGCAGAAATGCCACAATGCTAGCCCGTCAAACTTTCAAACAAATTATTCTTTGATTCTTTGCTTAGGAAGGAAGAATAGTGTAGCTTTGTATTCAGGAGGACAAAGATGATGGATGAGCTCCTGAAGCTCCACACTTCTGGTAAAAATCGGATGTTCTTGCCTCGTGATGATGATTACATTGAAGTAGCCATATGTAAGCTTATCACCTTTCACCCAAAGTATTGTGTAAGATTCTTTGCTTGGGAAGAAAGAAGAGTGTAGCTGTGCTTGTAGGAAAGCTGCTATTTAGAAGGATGAGACATTATGGGCTTCAAAGTGTAGATGGTTGCATAGATGTTCACAACATGTAGGCATATTAAACTTCAACCAAGGTTATGTAAGATTTCTTTCTTTTAGGAAAGCTGCGAAGAAGGATGAGAACCTATTCTAAGTTCTAGGGGGAAATAGATTTGTGTGCTTCATGAGGATGATGGTTGCATATATGTTCACAACATGTAAGCATATCAAACTTCAACCAAAGACTTGGAAGATTCTTTGCTTAGAAAGAAAGATTAGCATACATTTGCCTCAAGAGAAGCAGTGGTACTAAAGCCTGAGCCATGAGCTAATTGTTGTACCTTTACTCAGATCAAGGATTTTCAGCCTGGAAGCTAAAATGCTTGGTGGAGGAGGAGTAGAGAAATGATTGTCAGGGAAGAAAATTTAGGAATTTGTGCTTGTACTTCTGAAGCCAAGTAGAGTCGTATTCTATTCTGCACTGAAATAAATGTGTAGTGTTTTTTGTTACTGCATTAGTGGATGTTTTCAGTTAATGAGATGATTATTGTTTAAAGTGGATAAATCGGCACTTTTAGATCATAATTTTGCCTATCCGTGACAGCTTTGCTTCTCTGAGGGAATTATGGATATGGAGTTCCTTCTTCTTCTTCATTCTATGTATCGTACACAAAACCTCTGATGACTGCACAAAGTCTAGGTAAAGAGTTAAAAGCTAGTCCCAATGTGAATTTTTCATTAACTATTTATCGCACTTGTTGTGGTCTATACTAATATTGTATCCTGTTAATAGGTAGATTGGAGAATGGAATTTTCTTCATTTGTAATCAAAGTTTGATGTATATATAATTAAATATATACATGTATACATCAGATAAAAGATATATTCAAGTTAGGTCTACTTGTAAGTGCCATAACGGCTTTGATCCAAATTTTAGATTTTAAATCATATTTCTCTGTAAAAGTACAATTATAATGCAGGACAGCAATCAGCAGTTGTAAAATTAGACATTTTGTTTAACTTTCTCCTGTATTATTCCCAATGCCAATACAATGCGAACTTAAACAGACTGATAACGTGCAAAATACAGTACCTTCAGGACCCTTCTACGTGCAAGACTTTGTACATTATGTTTAGCCTGTTTCGTATTATCAGTCTTTTTAATTTGTTACATGAACACTTTTGAATTATATTTATATTCTGCAGTTGACAACAACCTTTTTGCCTTATGATGAGCATGTAAGTTGATGTAACTAATGTACATGTACATGGACACATACATAATTACTGCTTTTGTTATTGTTATGCCTGCAGAACCGCAGATAGTGCTAAAAGCATTGTGTTATATTTATAAAGTCTGTCTTATTTGTGCCATTATTTTTGTATCTCAACAAATATCTAATGACAGAATTGATGCATCACTTCATGGAAGTTGGGAGTTGTATCAATAGGAGTATAATGTATGTGCATAAATGGATATGCAGTCGAAGAAAAGCAGCTCATTTTGCAACTTTTCACTTTCGACCTTGGCCCTCATTTTGATCTTCTGCATATTCCATAACTGTACAGGGGTTATGATCACAATATTACCAACATAATCTCATTGAGAATAGCTGAATACTTTTTAAGATGTTGCCGATCAATATATATATTATTACATATAAATTGCACAGCATACTTCTACTGCAGAATTTCTCAAGCACACATCTGTTTTTACAGAGGCCAAATGTCAAAGTTAATACTAAATATGGAAGAAGATATTGAGATACATTGAAGGATGAGATGTATTTGAGGTTAAAGATGAAGGGTTCAAAACCAATTTGATGTGTTAGTGCAATTTTGTAAGGCAGTAATCCTTGTTGCCAAGTCCCTTGGGAGGACCTCAAGTTGTTGGTCCCCTGGTTGCTTACTTACAAGCTTACACATGCTTTCTGAGCAGTCAGATACAATTTTTTAAAGCCTTCACCAGTGTGACTCTCAGTTACAGAATCTCCCTTCCTAATCAAAATTTAAGTGTTTTGCTGTCTTTATTGCCTTATTGGAGATATTTGTCAAGATGATCATTGCTTTTTTTGTTGTTGTTGAAAGATGCATGTATCAATAAATTGCCAGAAATGATAATGTATATTGCATGGAATTGAAATGATGCTTTTAATAAATCACAGTACTTTCATTATTTAAATTAATTTGTTTTTCAATCGAATAATTTGTGCAAAAAACAGATTGTTTCCATTACTTTTCTGACGAAGGAATATTGTAGAATGATGGAAATTGAATAGAATACCAATAATACAGTAGTTGTATTGCCTTTAGAGACCATCAACGAATGATTTATAAGTCTCTTTATGGAGATAACGAGATAAAGTATAAGCATATGTTTAATAGAGGGAGAGAGAATGGGAGAAAGATAAACATACAGGAAAACATAGAAGGGAAAAGAAAGAGAGAGAAAGATAAAGAGAACGTGGAAAGAGAGAAAGAGAGAGGATTTGCTATCATTGCATGATTGAGTGATATATGTATGGATATTTATTTTTAGAATGTAGCAGTTTGTATCTAGTTTTATTCATAGTATTGTTTGGATGGGTTGATGTATGCCAGTTGAAAGAAAGTGGCTGCTAGATAGTCGGTGACCTCAATTTTGTAGATAGGCCTATGTGTGAAAGCTGTGATAATGAGGCGCGGCAGGAGAGATTTGATACAAAACTATGAAACTGTCTAAGGGCCAGTGTTACAGTTTGCTTAAACACAGATTGCTGTTTAATTGTTTGATAAATGAGTATTACAAACTGAGATATAGGAAACCTATAACTTCTAGCCTATAGTAAAAAAAAAAATTACCTTCAGTGACTAAAATTTACATTTTTATTACAAAAATGTAAACCTATTTCCTCTGTTGAATCTTGTAAAAGAAATCTTATAAAAAGTTTTTGTTTTGGCTGAGATCGATCTTAAGATATTATTCAATTTTGTTTGACATTTTTACCATATGAATGGAGTCGGTGAAATCAAGCATGATATTCTATGCTAATAATTTAAGTTTGTCTTGGTTGAATGGATAGTGTTACATATTTTTATTTTGATGTTACCAATAAAAAGAGCTAATAGTAGAGAAGTATCTATGCCTGAATTTTTTATTTTTTATAGAAAATATATCGCGGCACTGACCAGATATGAAAAGGGGCACATAATAAAGAAAAAATGTGCATGAAAAGGGTCATTTAAAAATGATGAATTGGGGCATTCAAGAGACTCGGAAGGGGAAGGGGCTCTTTTTTTTTTAATGGTGGCACTTATCATTGGGAAAGAGGGCACTTATGAGTAAGGAAAAAGGGGGCAGATATGGAAACAAAAGTTGCGCTTATTCAAGTAAAAAGGGGTAGGGTCACTTCTTGCAAGGGAAAAGGGGCACTTGTCCAAGTAAAAGGGGCACTTTTCTTACATGTAAAAAGGTGTACTTCTTAAAAAGTTAAAGGGGCACTGTTGGGTACTTGATATAGTGGGGACACTGTGACCCCCTTTACCCCCCCCNCCCCCTCCCGGAGGTCCGCCTCTCTGTTAGGCTCATATATCATGTAGCGTATACGTAAGTCTTAGTAAACCTGAGCCACAAAGAAAGAAATCAAAATTTCTATGAATGAAAGACTAAACTTAGGGGCGTGGCCATTTTGGTTTGTTTTGTTATGCATATAGCGCGCGCATGCATGTGCTGAGTTACAACTTTTCTTGGTCTTAGTGATTCTGCCGCGACAAGTATAGCTGTCGTTATGAATTTGATAAATTTCCGAAGTCATTACGTTACTCTCCTGACCATCCTTTGTTTTGCGTCAATTGAGACATTTGCTTACTCGAAATTCTATGTGAATTTGATGAAAAGAACCAACTTCGCAGGAGAAAACGTGGAACATGAACCCGCCGCTGCTTCTGCTACGGTTAATAACCGTCATCCTCCGCCTAAGCTCGGGGGCAGTAACGGCGCAACCACCGATAGAATTTTTCGAGCAATTTGGGATCTCCCAAACTCCTGCGAGGAACGTTTTGGCATAGAGCTGCCATTGTCGGATTTCGGGATTGAATTTAACAGTAATCACCAAGGTACTGGTGGCAATGTGATCAACCTGTTCTATTCAAACGAACTTGGACGGTATCCACTTTACGAATACGCAGCTGGCAGTAAAACTGAAACACCCATTCCAATCAATGGAGGATTACCACAGGTTGGTATACTTAAGAATCTTGACAAAACTTCAAGTAACTTTTGATTTATAATAAACATATGTTTTGAATGTCTAAATTGATGGATTTGAGGATCAACATTGTTGATCCAAAAATGCATCAATATATAGTAAATGACAAATTACTTATGAAATTATAGTGCTACTGACTGTGGCTGTGGTGTTATTTGTTAACCTATAGTAATCAGGATAATTTTGATTGCTACTCTGATAGTCCATGACCTTATGGAGCAGATTTAATGTTATGAAAATCTGGAGTTGTTAATTACAACTCCAGTACATATTATAATGTCCATTACTACTTCGTACATGTACATTGTTGCGATTGTAGTTTTTGTAGCATTCATTGCTTTATAAAGTTTACTTTTTAGTATTGTAAAAAACACCTTTTTTTAAAATTAGACCAAGAAATGAGATGAAAAGCAAAATTTCATGATTTTGAAAAAGTATTTTGCAAGGAAGATTCTTTTGACAGGTATTGTATTGTGGGGAAGCCCATTTTCAGCAGCCGACTTGGCTATATACCAGTTTAGCTTACCTCGCTTATTATTCATCAATAAAATTGTCTCGTCTCTTCTCACTCAGTCTCTCTCACCCTTTAACCATGTACACAAACCATTGGTGATAGAAGAGATGGATTAGATGAATTTCAGCTACCGTTTATTTGTTAACTCTTTTATTACTACGAAGGAAATTTCAGTATTTAAGTAAATACACCGTGTACTCTAAAATTTGCACTACCTACATGTAATGTACATTGTATCATTATAACCCTAGCAAATTTGGAAAGCAGCAGCACAGATTTAAGATGAAGTTTGTCAGTTTTTTTTTTTTTTGGGGGGGGAGCTATACAGTGTAGGGAGCTACATTTAGAATCGTTTTGAGCAGGCAGACCTATCAGCAAGAATACAACCCGACCTCGAGATAAGGGCAGGATCTGTCCACAAACTGAGGACAAAGTCTGGCCTCTGCTTGGAGTCAGTGGGGGGGGGGGGGGGGGNGGGGGGGGGGGGGGGGGGGGGGGGGGGGGCGTGTCTGATTGTCTGTCCTTGGTGTTATGTAATACAAGGACGGACTCTCTTGACGATAAAGATCTTGGACTTATTCAAAGTCCAAATTAAGCTCAGGGGTCAGTCTGGAGTCTCACACAACTGAGATTATACCCCTGTCATAAGTATGAAAAGGACAGACTCTCTTGACAAGCGAGGCCCTGGGCTTATGCAACAGAAATTCTAGAATTGCTTGAGGACGAAAAATAACAATTCCAAAGAAGGACTGCCAAAAAACACAGCCAAAAAACATGTCCTAAATCTAGTCGAGGACTTGCACAACAAAGCAACAATTAAACTGAAATAATCATGAATTATGCATACACTGTATGTGTACTTCTCATTCATAAATACTGCACATGATACAGACTATCTAGATTTGTTTAACACTATTACTAAAGTTTTTAGAAGATTTAGGAGAGCTGAGGTATTTGTTTCCAATGCATTGTTAATGTTAACGTGCCATGGACCAGTGACGGCCTGGTTGTAAAGTTGCTAGCTGCCTGGTCAGCAGAAGAAGGCAGTTTCAAATCCTGATGATTCAAAGACTTGCTTCCAAAATCAAGTTCGAGCATGCAGTCTTTATCTACTGGGTACAAGTAAAAAAATTAGTTACAAAAAACAAATTTAGCTTTTTAAGCAGTCTAAGAAAGCTAGACTGGTACATTAAAGGGGCGAGTTCAATTCTTGAATTATAAAAAGTTTAGCTCTTTTAGAAAGAGATTCTCCAATTGCTAACATTAAAAAAAAAATGCTTCTCATCTTATCCAAATCCTCACAATCCTTTTAATAATTTAGTGTTTATGTATAACTTCCAACAGCTAGCAAACATCACCCAGCACCTTGAGAAATCTGCAGAAGACATCATCAGCACCATCCCAGACCCAAACTTTGATGGCGTCAGCATCATTGACTGGGAAGCTTGGCGTCCCCAGTGGCATGATAACTTTGACACGCTTGCCATCTACCAACAAGAGTCCATTGCCCATGTGAAAAAGATGCATCCTGAGTGGGACAATGCAACGGTCGAATTGGTTGCAAAGCTGGAGTGGGCACAGGGTGCAAAGCTGTTTATGGAGAGCACTCTGAAACTGGCAAAGAACCTGCGACCACATGCTTCATGGGGCTACTATGCGTACCCGTACTGCTTCAATAACAAAGAAACGGCCAACATGAGTTGCACAGCTACGGCAGTGGCAACTAACAATGATGTAATGTGGCTGTTCAACGACAGCAGCGCCCTCTATCCGTCCATCTATCTCAGACCAACACACGCCAATCAGAGAGCATATGTTAGGAGCAAGTTGGAGGAGGCCTTCAGAGTGAGAGATAGATCTGGTGACCCTCAAAGAGTTGTCTTCAGCTACACCAGATTCAACTACAGCCACACAGGTTTCTTCTACAGTCTGGTATGTCATCAGCAGGGTTCCATTCTTTAAACGTAAAGTCCACCCTGATCTAAAGTTTAGGAAAAATGAGAAAAAAGGATCGTTTAAGTTTAAGGAAAGTTATAATTTTTGTCTCGCCTGCGTAGCAAAAAGCGAGACATAGGCACATCAAAAACTTAACCTAAGGTTAAGTTTTTGAATTTGTGATACTTGTATGAGTTGTTAGTCAATGAAGCTTGGACTATAGGGTTATCAAGTATCCCCAATCATGTGAGTAAAATTTCAGGTCACAAAGTCGTGGTCAAAGGTCATTTCGGGTAAACAAACTTGGACTTTGTTGTGGCATCAACATCAAGATTTTCAAAATGCTTCTTCTTCGTTATTTTTCAACCGATTTTGATTCTGATTGTTTCATATGATAGGGCTTGGTTAGGGATTTAAAAATTCTACACAGAATCGTGAAATTCATTATCTATGCTAATTTATGCAAATTTATTCGAAATCACAAAAAAATGCTTCTTCTCCTTCATTTCTCGACGGATTTTGATTTGGTTTGGTTTGCTTTATCTGGTAGAGCTTACTTTGGTTCACCAAATTTCTACACCAAATTTTGAAATTGTTCTCCATTATTTAAATATGGTAATTTATGCACATTTATTCCAAAAATAACAAAAATTGCTTCTTCTCCCTCATTTCTTGACCGATTTTGATTTGGTTTGCTTATCTGGTAGAGCTAAATTTGGAACACTAAACTTTTTCACAGAATTCTGAGATTTTGCTCCATTGATTATATATGGTACTTTATGCAAATGAAATGAAATTATGTCCCTTCCAGGGCATTAAATTTTTATTTTTTGACCAGTTCAAAAGTGTCCGACATAAAATTTACGATATTTGTCGTTGCGAGATGCGAATGAGCGCTACGGCATTGACGTTCTGGTTTATCATATTGAATTGCGTTGTGCAGGCGAGACGGCCGAGAGCGTTTCCCTTGTTTAAAGATTTGATCAACTCTGTAATCTATCTTTCAGCATCACCTCTCATTTGTACAAAAAAATTATAATCTCTTTTTCTCTAGTGAAAATATTTAACATACATGTACATGTCCCCGAGATATTTAATCAAATTATGCCTCTCTACAGAGGCTACATGTATATGAAAAATATTCCTTCATTAGCAACTGAGAAAATGGAAATCTATGAAACTTTCTGTATAGAGCAGTTTTGGGAGAATACCTCACAAGACATTTGGGTAATAGCATAGCCAATATGTGTTTCCTTGAATGCAACATAAAAAATGTATACATTTCTTATTTTTGGCACGGTTTGCTCAAGCTTTTACTTATCTGGGTTTTTTTTTCCAGCTTTCATTAAAGCCAACCAATTATCAGAGTGGACTTTCCCTTTTGTTGACCATGAGTTCAAAACCCATCTGCCATGTCAAGGATCAGGAGTCCTACCAAATAATTAACATGATGTACATATTTTTTTTGCAATTATTTTTTATTTTTGGCCTTGTGAGAAGAAAACAGGGACATGCATTGCATAGTTTATGACGATGTAATTATTTACAGGGTTATTCTGTATGCCTTAATTAATACCAAACAAACATTAAAGATAAGACTTTACTTTTGACCTTTGATAGTTTGTACACATAGCTTTGTAGAGATCACACTACACTTGAATATTAATAACCAATATTTTTCATGCAGTAGGAACTGTAATTTGTAATTTATGATTTTTTTAGCTCAATGTTTTCTGTACTCTGCTACTCTTTTTCAGGAAAACTTGAACGACACCATTCTCCAGTCTGCCGAGTTAGGAGCTGATGGTGTCATATTCTGGGGGGACAATTTGGATGACAACAGTGCAGAGGCTTGCTCACATTTGCAGAGCTATATCAAGAGTGCCTTAGGTCCTACAGTGATGATGTCGCAGGAAGGGGCGGAGTCTTGCAGCAAGAGGATATGTAGTGGAAAGGGGCGCTGCGTCGGGGATATATTGACATGTGGGAGTTCAAGAAGGTCCCCTGCAGGCGCAAGGAGAAAGGGAACTGAGGAGGGGGGTAGAGGGGAGAATGTCTGCACCTGTAGATGTCTCAGGGGTTGGAGAGGCAAGGATTGCGGTGCACCAGTAATACAAAAGTCAAACAGTTTAATAGTTAGTTAAGTAAATGTATGAGAAAAGGATAAAAATTTCATGAATTTTATGGCAGTGGTGAAGATCGAGCACAAGGTGTCAGCTAGAGCTAGTTCTCTATTTTTGTAAACAAATATATATTTTTAAATATTACATTCCAGGATTAATTTCCAAGAAATATTTTATAGATTGAGAAATATATAAAAAAAAAAGAAATGTACACAATCATGATGATATACATGTATGTGCGAATGCATGATCATGTTGTGAGGAATATAAGTTGATCAAATTCATGTTAAAAAAAACTTCAAGGGAAAATACCAAGTACATGAAATCCTAACTCTTTTCAAAATGGTGCTGGCCATATGGTTTTGATCTTCAGAAGAAAATTAAGACATAACGTAGTATGTAAAATAGTATGCATTATGTCGATTTTGCTCAAACATTTACGCTCTTCCATTTAAATCCCCAGTGCTACCTGGCATGCAAACTTGTATCCCAAATCCAAATTTGTGAGACGAAAGGTTCACTGCATAATAGACACATCGAATGGATGTATTGGGTGCTATATTAAAGCCGAATATTAGTATATTTATAAATTTTAAGGTTGGTAGAAGTTTAAACTACTTGTTATGATCACACCAACCAATTACATGCTTTTGTATCAATTCTTCAGTCCTAGTGCCTTTCCTAAATTGTTTATTTTCTTGTGTATACTGAATAGTTGCAGAGAGGGGAAAGATTAGTAGTCCATGGAGATACAAAACAGTGAAGTTTATATTCGAACTTTGTGGCAGGACAAAAATTCATCAGGAATACTGGTACAGTAACTGACTGGTCAGCTGGTAATCTTGTCAAAGCTAACTAGAATTTGACTGTGTACTGCTAGGACTGAAAAACATGACAAAAGTGACATGTGACCTATGACCAGGACAAAAATCTTCACTCAGCGAAACATCCTTCCCACCCAATAGGGGAATTTTCCACATGAAGACATAAACATTATGTTAACACTTGCTATTTTCATCTTTGTAACCTTCAGCCAGGTAAACGATGTGTTCGGCAAAATCATTGTCTTTGTGCCAGAAGAATCTGAGAAAATTCCTGTGTTCTTCAGATACTGAAAAGCAGTAGAACATCGACTCAATGTCCCCGCAGACTGCAACCAGTCCTTGCTGAAACCTCATCAACACCCCAACCAAATCATTGGTAAGGTCTGGACCTTTCAACAGCACCTTGTTCAAAGAGTGTCCATAAACTTATCCGAGGAATCAAAGACGCCTCTGATTTTATCTAGGACATGGTGTGCTTCCATCACCTCCCTTCCTGTCAAAAGAGTTGCCATGCATTCATGATCAATCTCTGAAATCTCAATGCCTTTTAGATGATCTTATGCTTGAACTATCTCGGGTGTGGGAATATCATCTTTGAAATCAGGGATGTAAGCACACTCAGTTACCGTTGACAAACCCAAACAGACAGTGCCTTTTAGATCCTCTACCACAAACTCATCAGCACACCTTCCTTGAGCTGACACTTCTCCACTGCAAGTGCGTAGAGTGTAACTTAACCGACCATAGTCAATATCAAACTTGTCCAAAAGTTGCGATGTAGCTATGGTTTTGTTGCTTTGATAATCTATGATGCTGTACGTCTTGACAACCTTACTCTGATCTCTCTTGGATCTCACAAAAACAATCTCCGCACAAGATCTGCTACCTACATGTATGCATCTTGAGCCCTGCACTTTGGAGCATGCATTGGTAATTTGGGATGAAGGGGTGTCTACAGCTTTCTGCGAACTCTTTGATGAGTCATTGTGATACTCGTGTAGAATTTTTTGATGACGTTGGCTACCACACAGGTCGTATTTAACCTCAGCTTTACATTCCCGGGCTGCTTGCCCTGGAAAACAGCACCTATAACAAAGTTGGTATTGTTTGAGGACAGTCTTCTTTTCAGGAACTGCTATTGCAAGGAATGCCTTGCTTTCTAAGATTGAGTGATTCTTCTTGTGAATGGGGCAAAAGTCTTTTGATGCTGTAGAACTAACAGTCTTTACATCCGTGCCCCTTACTGACCATTCTTCTTGTAACATCCTGTTGCTTTGTGTCACGAGGCATTATGAAGCTAGGGTCATTCCGAATCTTTGCCTGATAGCGCACAAACTCGCTGAACACCCTTAAAGGTGGGAAGGTCACATGGTACCTTTCCTTGTACCGAGAGCTCTCCATTACCCATCTCTCTTGGAGGTTATGTGGCAGCTTCTGGACCAATGCCTGTAACCCTCTTGCCGAGTCCAAATGCAACAACTCTGGAAAATTTCCATTATCTTTGGCATACTCAATCTCCAAGAGCAAATGACTATACTGCTCTAGTTTTTTGTTGTCTTTTTGTGTTAGTTTGGGAAGTCTTCAATCCTTTGTTAAAGATCCTGTTCAATTGCCCCTGGGGACACAAACTTCCTGTCTAAGAGTTCTCGCATTTTATCAAGATCAACCTTTGGTCTATCAACATGTTTGTCATAGATAGCTGAGACCAACTGGGAAAATTCCTTGCCCAACCACCTAATTATCAAACCCATCTCTTGAAAACACACCGAGTGATGGTCCATTTATCACTACAACATTGGCATCAGCTATCATCACTATGTCATTGACACAACATTTCAAGGCTCTGCACACTTTACATATAAACTTTACAGTCTTTGCTTGTGTTTGCCCCTTCAAAGTCCGGTACCTCCTTCTGGCCTTTGCTGCGGTAGCTACAACTCCATTGTGACCACTCTCATGAACATGCGTGATTAGGGTAGATATCCAATGTTCGAAAAGGAGCAGGGCTGCATGGGTGTTTCCTTTCAAATGACATCTCCGCTCTGTCCACCGTGCCTCCTACTTGGTTGCCCGTACTGCCTGTATAAGGACTAAAGGGCTCTCAGTTCTCCTTTTTTAACTCTGCCTTTCATTAAATTCTGGGCATTCTCGATCAGGAAGGCTTCTCCTTTCTTCAACTCATCAGGTGTTAAAGTGCCACTGGTGTTGCTATTACCACCATCATTTCCCTTCCTGCACTTTGATCTCTACCTCGTTACAAAATTCAGCGCATTTGATGTCACTCTGATCAACTTCCTCCATCTGGAGAATCTCTTGCAGTCAATGACATCCTATATTTTGGTTATGATCAAGACTGATTGTTCTTTATCTCTTTCCGATTCCACTTCAGTTTCTTTTCTTTTTACCTTTGGTTCCTCTGGCCACTCTCACTTTGGTTTGCGCCAAAAATCAAGTCCTTGCTGCCATCTGCCATGTGTCATTTAACTGTCGCCACTGACTCGGATTAGTAGAACCTCTGATTCTCCAACTCTGGTAGAGTCAACACCTTGCAGCTCTTAGCTGTGCTCTTTATCCACGACAGTGCAATCATGATGTCTGCCATGAATATCACTTCTTCCAGATCCATGGTCATCTCAGTTGTGATCTTCTTATACAGTCTGCTTGCCAGGACAGCAGCTTGCAATTCAAGACTTGGAACAGGTAACTGCTTTATTGGTGCCACTCATAATTTTGCAGTTAAAAACCTCACTTTGTTCTTTTCTTCATCTGTTTTCCATCTGAGGTAAGCACATGCTTCAAATGCAATCATCGATGCATCGGGTTGGACTATCAACTGCATTGCTAGGTGTCAGACATCTTTCCAACTTCACATTGCTCAGTTTCTCCATCTCTTTGAAGAACTTTTTCCATTCAGATTGACATTTACAGCTTAGCATCCCAGTCAAGTCCTTCTTCCCACAACCTCTACAGTCCTAGCATAGTACTTCAAAAGCTGCTGTGTATCTGATAGGGTCAAATATATTAGCTACTTTACTCAAGATCCTTCTCTTTGTCATCCTGTTAGTGTGGGTTTTATTCTCATTCATTCTTTGCCTTGAAAAAACATCTGAATCGTCTCCCCATATGACTCCGAGCATCTTTTCATCATTGACGGTTTCCAGCAGTTTGTGTATCTTTTCTCTGCCTTATCTGTTTGTCGTAACAAAGGTTTGTTTGACCTCCACTCTTTCACATGATGGCCTCAATCAGCCAGAATAGTGTTGACGTCACTGCTAAGCTTCTCAGCCTCAGACGTCTTTGGTACAGAAAAACAAGTATGATCCATGTATGCCAAGCCCCCATTTGATATGGCTAGGTTTCCTCCAACCGTCTTCCCTTTAATAGTTAACTCAAACAGATGAGACAGTCACACAAAGTGGTTACAAATCACGAACCATTGTTAAATCTTTGTTTCAAGCTCCATTGTAAAACAAGAAACTATATACATTGGTCTATACATCCATCACACTTACATATTAGGTGGTTTGGGGAAGACGCTGCTCATGGATACTTCCTTGCCCCTTCTGCTTTCTGTCCCAAAGCCATCTGTGCCATGGCTGGGGTCAGCTTATCACCAAATGTGACAACTTTTATCACATATACCTCATGCTTCTGTTGTTGACTCAAATTCCTCCAGAGGAAGTGATGAACATGTTTCTCCCTGTCTGGTATCATCACTCTGTGATACATTTTGGATATTTCTGCACACAGAGCCACATCATGTTCTCTAAATCTCAACAAGACCCCAAACAAACTGTTGAGACGATCTGGTCCATTTATACAGTGGTCATTCAATGACTGCCTCTGATATACAGTCGACAATTTGAACACGATTTGGATGGGCGTGCTTTTCTTCTTGGGTCTTCTGATGGCGTAATGAGATATGTTGTACATGGAGCCGGTGTATGACTCTGCTTCTTCATCAGAAAGCTCCCTGGCCAAATTAATCCTTGCTATATATCCTTTATTTGATGATTATATGCTTCTGCATTTTCTGGATTCTTTAGCAAGGTTCTTTTCTGTTACAAACAACATTCTTTCAGCTTGGATCCTGGTGCCTGGAAACAAGTTTGGATCTTTCTGCCACTGATTTCCCACCTTATTGCAGGAATCACTTGATCAGCTTTCACCAGCTTCTTGCTTGCTGAGACCATTAGGTTGGCACTGCTCTGGATCGTGACAAACTCCTATTGATTCTGTTGTCCAGAAATCTTTTAAGTCCACTGGGTTGGCAAGCATAACATTCAGTACTGTACTCTTAGTGGGCTGTTGCTGTGAGGTAGCTCCACATACTACCCACCATTAAGGAGAATGCCTTGTCAACAAATTCCCTTTCTCTCGTTTCTCCTTTATGCAGTTTAGCGTGGTCGATTCCTACTAGAACATCGATGGATCCAAAACCATGGTGTAGAAGACCCTTCTTCAGGTGGAATGTCCTTACAAGTTTGTTTACCTGAACTTCTGATACATTATTGTTGATGCAATATCCAACCCAAGTACTGACACTCCATAAGCCTGCTTGCCTTCAAAGGATGGTGGTCTCATCCGATTTTGTCTGCCCTTTTTCAACATGGCCCCCGACTTTAGTGATGTTGATTGTGATTGGTTTCCCAACTTCTGCCATCAACTGCTTCACAAGACTTATCTGAGCTCCTTAATCTAGTAGACAGTTGGCTGTTGAGCTCTTCTGATTTGGACCAAGAACTTTTACCGTAACCGCTGGCAGTCGGGCGAACTTTCCAGCTACACTGGCTATCATCTTACTTCTGGTTTGGACTTCCATGTGCAGCAGAGGGTGGTGAAATGAAGAGCACTGCTCCCTGTTTATCTCTTTAGAGCACCTCTTCCTTCTCTTGCAGGTTCTCATGTTGTTCTTGAGACAACTTAAACAAGCATGATTGACTCTCATCAATTGAAATGTCTCTGTTTGACTCTTGGAGAGGATCTGCTTGCAATGATCAACCCAATGATCAGATGATTTACAGATACAGCATTTGTATTGGGTAAATTGGTTACTCTTACTACTCTGTTTATTGTCGTCAGTACTTACATGGTGGACAGTGTTTTTCTGTCTGCTGCCAGTACTTGCACTTCTAAGCGGTTCAGTGGTTCATCTCTGTCTCCATCCAGTTCAGTAAGTGCTGTCTCCATCCAGTCCAGTAAGTGCTGCAAACTGACATCCTTGTCAGGAGTATCTAAATGGCGAAACCACACCTTCAGGTTTTGGAGGGTCAACTTGTGCTCTGTCAGAGCCAACGTTGGGCAGTTGTCGATGTCTTGAGGACAGCCAACTTCATTTGCTGTGTTGAAGCTTCATCTCAATAGATGCACTAGATTGCAAAATCTGGAGTCATCTCCGTCCCTCAAATCCATAAAATGAGTTCACATCCTGGATTATGGCATACGTGCTATGAATCCACGGTCCCTGAAAACAGAGTTCAGATATGCCCAACAGCATTGTAATTGTTGCCTACCCATCTAATCATGTCATTACTACCACTTTGGGTAGTAAGCCCTGTGCCTTAATCATCTATAAATCTTTGAATGTTACTTCCAAACCTTTAACAGACCTCCTCAAGATCCCTGTCATTGTCCAACAAGTTATGCAAGGCCTTGGAAATCCGGGTTAGCTTGGCCTCTCAATTTTGAGGTCCTTCACATCTGGTGGAGTTGCCATATAAGTTACCTTTATTCCCTTTGTCTTTGATTCCAGGTCAGCTAGAAATCGATTGTGATGAATAGTTGTAAATGGTGCTTTCATTCTACTGTATTTCTGTGGTGGGATTAAACTTCCTTTAGGAATACTTTTACGGCAACTGTCAGGTTAGCTGGTAATCTTGTCAAACTTGACCAGAATTTGACTGTACAACTGGCAGGAAGATTCCATCAGACAGACTGCTGAGCACAATGTCATTTCAAAAATTTCAGATCAAATTTTCCTGTCAAGAAAGTCTCTGATTATTCTTTCAAAAAGTGTCCCACTGTGCTATTCAAAGCATTGTTGTGAAGAAAATATGAATTCTTAATGTATTATCTTTGCAACATACTCTGAGAAATGGTAATTTAAGCACTGTACCTGTCGCCATTTGAGCAATGAATAAGTTTCTCTTGTTTATTGGTTTAATGTTTTTCTTCGTTTGTAAAGCATTACAAATGGGTTTGGGTGGTTTTAAACTCATGCATTTGACTATACTTAGAATCTATTCTTTCTTTTAATTGTATTTGTCCTTACTAATTAGATCAAGTTATGTCAGGCATATTTCATCATACATTGAGCTTGTTTGTTGAGGAGTTAACCCCCCCCCCCCCTTTAAAAAAAAGATAAAAAATTATACTGCGCTATAATCGTGTTAAAGTAATAGAATACATTTTCTTGATAAGAATTTTTTTACTGATAGGATTTACGCTTTTAAGTTTTGGAGGCTGTAATTAATTGAGGCAATGAAGCTGGATCTTTAAGCATTTTCAGGGTATGAAACATATGTTCTTAGGTGTGATTAGTGTATGATCAATTTGAAGCTGTCGTGTGCTAAAATGTTAATAATGGTTATATTTCATGCATTACTTGAAGATGCATTTTTTAAGATTTAGCACCATATATCATGTACACATGTGCAATTGATCAGCTACATGTACTGGCTGCGAGACATGTTTGAATAAATTTTTTTTTTTTTTATTAAATTGACTTAGATTCCATCAATCCTGATTATGGGTTCAATATATTAAATAATCTTTTGTACACGTATTGCACAACAGACCGGTTTATTACCAACATATTCAAATCTTATGCACACTCTTTAAAAAAAGCTTTTTATCTTGACAATATGAATGCTTGCCTGAGGTAAGCCCAACAAAAAGCAAAAAGTAATGTATGCATACTGGATACCAAACATTGTAGTTCATTCATTGATAACAGGTTAATGGAATAACTTGCCACTAGGTCACAAGAAAAGAAACATCCATACATTTGAATATGTAAGTAAACTGGTCTATTTCCACAGGATGTTTAGGCTTTGATGCAAGGGCATGTGAGAAGGGGTGAGTGTTTAACACACCCCCCCCCCCCTCAATAAGATTTTTTAGTGGCAAATCGCAACAGATTTTAACTGCAAATTGAACAAAATAAACCTGAAAGCTGAAATGTTTTTTTCTAATTGCAAATGTTTTATCACACACTCTACCTCTTTAACGTTTGTGTGTGGCACATCAGCTCAAAACCACCGGCTTGCATTATTCCAATGGGTCTTTGCATTTCTTGGTTACAGAAACTCTCCTGAATAATCGAGGCCTCATTCCCATTGAACAAGAGTTCATGAAAAGTCAGAGACCAACACTCCATTATTCATTTATAATGTTGGAACGTTTGCGCATTAAAAGAGATACGCCTTATCTTTAGGACCATCTGTGATTTTTAATAATTATTTGCATTTAGTTTCCCTGACTTTCGAAAGTATAGGCTTATATTTCCACAATAAAATGTGAAAAAGATGATTTTTGACAAAATTGGCAAGGGATTAGCCCATCATTTTTGGCAAACTGAGATTCATGAAATTTAAAAAAGGCTCATTTTCATAACTTTTCATTTCTTAAACCCCTGTCTTTTCAAATTATTATTGCAGATTATATCATGAAATATGAAAGAATGACACTTTTTCATAAAAAATGGCGAAGGGTTAGCCCATCATTTTTGGCAAAATTCATGAATTTTTCAAAAAGGCTTATTTTCATATGTTTTCATAATTGAGGCAATGAAGCTGGATCTTTATGCATTTTCAGGGTATGAAACATATGTTCTTAGGTGTGATTAGTGTATGATCAATTTGAAGCTGTCGTGTGCTAAAATGTTAATAATGGTTATATTTCATGCAATACTTGAAGATGCATTTTTTAAAATTTAGCACCATATATGTACACATGTGCAATTGATCAGCTACATGTACTGGCTGCGAGACATGTTTGAATAATTTTTTTTGTTATTAAATTGACTTAGATTTCATCATTGACATGATTATGGGTTCAATATATTAAATAATCTTTTGTACACGTATTGCACAACAGACCGGTTTATTACCAACATATTCAAATCT
>BEXV01004658.1:11989-24878 GCA_003118195.1 Hemicentrotus pulcherrimus | reverse complement strand
CATCTGATGTAGCAAAGGTTCCATCTGTCTTTCTGAGGTCAGGTAGCCCACCTCTTGTTTTCAGACTATCTTTGGCATATCTCCAGAATGCTTTTGGATTTTTCTTAACATTCTTTGCAAGATCCCTCTCAAAGTTACTGCGCAGCTCTTTTGTGAAACATTGGAGTTTGTTTGCCAGTCTTCTAGCTCTTGATATGTCTGCTGGGTGCTTGGTAGTTTGAAGAAGTCTTTGATGGGAAAAGGGGGTTATTCTTCGTCCTACCCCAATGATTCTTCCATGTTTTGTCGATTCAACCGGCGAAGAGAAAGTACGCACTAAGTACGCATGTGCGGTATCATTTTATGATATGGTATTCCAGGGAGCCTTAACTGGCTCCCAGACAACCGCACGGAGACACTCCAGCAAAGCATAGAGAGTCAATGCTAATGCGTATTGACCTCTAGCACTGCATACATGCTGTGAGCAAGGTATTATTAGACCCAAACACACCACATAATATTGCATAGACTGTACAAAATCATGCCGATGCAGCTATAAGCAAAGTCTGACACTGGACTTACAATTTTAATTTTTGAATTATTCTTTTTACCATCAAGGCATCAGTACGCCTAAGTTGAAAGAAATGTATTTTACTGCCATTTAGGTGTCACTAATTGTCACTAAAGTACCGATATTAAGTGAAATCTGTTGAGTTTTGTACAGTGGTGTTTGAGATGTTGAGAATCAAAAGCAGAGCTTTTACTACACAGCCAGGATAGTGATGCTTCTATGTATGCATGGAGAGGCATGTAAACAAATCCTAAAATGTGTCCCAAATTACACTTTCCCGCACCGACCAATATTGGACAGAGGCCTTGATGAATTTTATGGGACTTTTACTCCTAATTACCTCTTGATCTCTATGCCTATGATGTCTGAATGATTTTTCAATTTTCAAATAATTTTTTGTTTTTTAGCTCATCCGGCCCAAAGGGCCCAATGAGCTTATTTTATGGCATGGTGTCCGTTGTCCGTCCATCCGTCCGTCTGTCCACAGTTTTCAAAATGTTTCTCTTCGTTATTTTTTAACCTATTTTGATTTTTCACCTTCAGGGATCCCGAGCAATAAAGGTTTGAATTTCAATTTTTGTTCATAAAATCATTGACCAATTTTGGATGATCGCGCAATGCATGTAGACTGCCTAGGAATGCATGCAATCTCTATTGGAAGGATTTTAGCACAACATTGGGTGCTGGATCAGACACGACACCTTACTATGCCATCTAGAGGCTACAGTGGTTGCGGTGCTGGGGCCCGTTCCTCAAAACCAACAACAAGACGGTCATAACTTTATCCGTCAACTACGCATATAGAACTTTACGCATTAAGCATTAAGCATTTAGAATATGCGCTCCCATTGGCCGATCTGCTTGAATGACTTCATATATAAGTGAGAGAGGGCCTACTTAACCAGGAGAGCTGCTGGTTCAAGAATGAGTATCCCCCTCGTAAACGCAGACAAAATGCGTTCTCAAAAATAAGGATCGTCAGCATTTTCGCTGACATTTTTTTTTTTCATCAGCGCTCTGTGGGTTTCGGGTTACTAAACCACCCCCTGGCGTTGTGAAAAATGGATTCCCTGTGGGAAAATAACCATAGTTCACAATCTACTTTTATGGGTTGTCCATCTTCCTGAGGATTTATTGCTCATAATGTGAAAGTCTCTGTACAAAGTCAATGTAAAATGCATCCAGAAAATCATTGCGGAATCCATTTTTCGCATTGCCAACATGCGGATCAAAAATATGAAAAGTCTGGGAAAATGTGGACGATCCTTATTCTCGGACCAGCTGTTAACTGTTAACTTGAGTGCAACTTAAGTGCAATGGCAATGCTAATACGTAATAATATTTCATAACACACTGACATGTCATGCTTTAAACGGACGACGCACTTAACACATAACTGACGCATATATGGCATAGGTACACACAAAAAATAGAAATATCAACAACCATTTCAGTGTAAAATTCCAGTTGTGATAACTTAAATATGACGAAAATTTAAAAATTTTAACTGAAAAAAAAATTACGTAAGACTTAAACTTATGTGAAATACTTAAGCTGAAAAAATCTTAACAATTACTAGGGTTTTACTGAAATATAATTTTGGTATTGGATCAAACAAAAAATCGCAAGCTTTCTCCTCGCACGAATATCTTTATAACATTGAGCGAATGGCAGCCAGCGATTGCCAATAAGAAGGGTCCTTGTAGGCGCCAATTTAATAAAAAGAGGCCGTGATCGGATGAACGTAATGCGCATGCGCTACAGATAAGCTACAGTTCTACGTGCTGCGAAGCCTCTAATCTCCCTAAACCATTTCACGAAGAGCTAACTTGCTAGACATTTCGTGAAATCAATACTATCAGCGAGAAGGGGAGCCAAGGCCAAGACATAGCCTTACTCTTGTAGCGGCAATTCCACAGGATTAAACAAAAATTTTTTTTTAGGAAAACTGCAATTATGAATATAAATGAATTAGGAATAAAAAGATTGAAAATGGTACCAGGGAATAAGAGATGCAATATACGCCAAATTTTTGTAGATTACATACCATAGTAGTAGTACTTAGTTAGCGTTCAGCACTAGTGGGCCCGCTTGCAGACGTACTTGGTTTACGTATGCAAGGTGTGCTCAATTTTTGGCTGTGAGCTTGCTGCATGTTTTGACAAAGGTGGATTGATATCATGTTATCAAAAAAGTAATGCGGTCAATCAGCAAACTTACTTGAGTACCTATTTCCCACATTCATGCAGCTTCTTACGACTATGATTTTGATTTCTACCTTCTGCTAGAAAGGTGAAATTTCATCGATTTTTTTCACCTCATTAAGTCGATATTTTTCGCAATCACACAGCTTTTCCACAGTAGACACTGTTATCCAGTCATTTTTACTGAAATAAAATTTTTTGAACACTTCTCATACATGATTTACTGCACTCTGAGAAAGAGCTCGACACCGTGTCATAAGTCTAACTTCTTGTCTAAATTAGCATCAGTAAGTAAGCTACTTGTTTTATTAAGGCCTCTTTGCCAAGATCATGTTTATACTTTATATCTAAGGCCTTTTCCACTTTACGAAACTGATTGTAGGCCTATACATTTACTTCCCCATTGTTTGTAAAATCCTTGAAGGGATGGGTAATCTGCCACGGCAGGCAAGCTTTGGTCAAATGTTTATTCTCTAGTTTTCAGACCCATACTATTAATTTCGAGATAGATTCTTTCTCCAAAGAGGTAAAACAGAATAGTTTAAAACATGTGTTTTAACGTTTGGAATGTTGAATTTTTGTCATTTTGATATTTTGTTGAAGCTTAAAACATTAGTCAAAACTTTCCTAGCATTTTATACTTATAAATATGATAGTTATATACAGTGTAAGAATAATATAAAGGTGTATATTTATTAACTATCAAATTAAAATTATCTGGGGTTACTGATCTTAAAAACTAAACTGATTCACCAGTCATTAAATGAAATACTCACATTTGTATTTTACAAGTAATTCTATGACTAGTAGAGTTGACTAGCAGACTAGGGTATAATCTACACTAAATTTTGAAGTGTTTTGCATCTCTTATTTCCTGGTACCATTTTCAATTTCTTTTTAAATTCCTCATTTATTTTATTGCAGTTTTCTGAGAAACTGGCAGGAGATGCCTTCGTTTACCTGTGCAGTGGTTGACTGTAAAAACACAAGTCGAGGTTTGCTCAAATGGAATTCAGAAACTTGTGACATACACAAATGCACCCGTAAAGAGGAACTGTGCACCTGCAAACCTCCTTTTAGATTTATTCCGTTCCCAACAAATAAATTTCCACAACTGCGTGGAGAATGGATCCGTCAAATGAGGCGTGTAGATCCTTCAACCAAGAAGCCATGGATTCCTAAGCACTTCAGCAGGGTTTGTTCGATACATTTTGTTGATTTAACCCCTTCTGCAAGTCGTATCCCTACTTTGCATCTTGGATATGATGTTCCTCCACCCACATCTAGAAAGACAATAAAGCGAACAGTACCAGACCCTGTGCCTGCGAGACCTGCCCCAAAGGCTATGAGAGCTGATTCAGCTGAGCCATACGTTGCATTAAAAGTGATAGATTTTCTTGCCGAAAATGGACACGATTATGTAATATCATATGATGTTCCTCCACCCACATCTAGAAGGACAAAAAAGCGAACAGTACCAGACCCTGTGCCTGCTGGACCTGCCCCAAAGGCTGTGAGAGCTGATTCAGCTGAGCCATCCGCTGCGTTAAAAGTGATAGATTTTCTCGCCGAAAGTGGACACGATTATATAATGCCATGTAAATGTGCTGTATCATGTCATTGTAAAGAAGCTGTGTCGATCATCCGATCATTAGAAGACGAAGTTGAGATGCTCAAAAAATTAGTAGGTAAACATGGTAAGGAAAAACATGCTTAGTTCTCATTTGATTTTTAATACATGTATATGATGGTAGTATTTTTGTAAGAAAAAAAGAAAAACAAACTGGAAAAGTAACAATACATTTCATACGCACACATCTGAACATAAGGGACTACAAACTCGTACTAACGGGACTCATTCTCATTTACCCACTTTACGTCGTATTATCAGCTTTAATTTTTGGATCCTGTACTAGAATATGATGTTGATTCGACAGGAGAAAAATACCATTGTTAGCATTGAAACGGATGGCCATGGAGTATGCTGTAAACCATGCATAGTTTCTGCTGCACCCTTCTTTCCTCCAGACTTGCCCATTGAAGCTGATTCAGCACGGCTGTAACGCTGCTTGTGCAATGATAGTCACACAGGAGGAAGTGTGCACAACGGCATTGCAACGTTTCCACCTTTCTGATGTTTTCCTGGGTGGACGGGTCCCACATTATTGCAGCATACTCCATCACAGGGTGTACCAACGTTTTGCACAGCAACTCTTTTGTCCTTGGTATGCAGGCCCTTATGTTTCTTTGCAGGAAGTTGGCTTTTCTGGAAGTGACATGTACATGGTGATCCCATTTCAGGTTACTCTGAATGTTGACCCCAAAGTACTTTGCAGTTTCAGTTACCTGTAGCTGTTCTCCATGAATGTAGTAAGAAAAAGAGGCTTTGAATGTCTGCCTTTTACTAGAGACATGCATAACTAGGCATTTTTTATAGGGTGGAATTGCATTAACGGTAGCCAGTCTGCTTCCCATTCTAAATTGGAGTGCATCTAAGTCCTTCTGCAGGCATTCCGCATCATCTGCTTTTGTCGGTCATATGCAAACAATATCACCATAGACTGGGCTGATATGCAGTTAGGAAGATCATTGATGAACAGCAGGAAGAGAAGGGCCCCCGACAACGCTGCCATGCGGAACACCTGACAGGGTAGAAAAGGTGTGAGAAGTGCATCCATTAAAGCAATACCATCTGTGAGGGTCTTGTAAGGAGTTCCTTCATCCAGCTTTGGGTATTACCTCAGATTCCTTGGTTTTCAATGTGGGACCTTGTCAAAATCCTGTGATAGGTCCAACAGGATCACATGTATCTTATCTCTCTAGAGTCAATTCCACTGGAAAGATCTTTAATAGTGAGGAGAAGTTGGTTTGTGCAAGACCATCTCCTTTTGAATCCTTGTTGAGTACTTGTATCTGCCACCTGACAGCACTGAAGGAGTGCGGTGGCACATATATCACATGTCATGTATATGTGTTTGGGTGACCTTGTTTGTTAATTTTTTGGGGGTCACGGTGTGCCTGATTACACGTAGGCTTCTGTTGCAATGTTGTGAATTTTTTTTAGGGGCTGGCGTACGCTGTACACATCATGACACCTGAGGTAGGTGTTGCGAAATGATTTTTTTTACAATATAAACTCAATGGGTATTTGGGTTTTAAAGCACAAATATTTGAATTGAAAATACAGTTGTAATACATTCAGAAATTCAATATTGATTTATTTTTCATTTCAAGATATAGAGCTTGAAATCGCCTACGTGTATGAATCATGGTGTATATTGAAATTTGATAACAGAACACAGATCTTGCTTGCTGTCTGTTGGATAATTTTCTCTACATGCTCCCAAGTGAATTTACTGAAAGGACTGTGCACTTAATGGCGAAACAAATAAAAAGGATATGAATTAATCAGGATCTGCAGTTATTTTGCCAAAAGCTGACAACAATGTCATTGTCAACATTGAAGGAAAACTCATCCCAAGAAATAGCTTTAGATATTCTGAAAGATTTATCATTCCTGCCTATTTATCTACAAGATTCCCCATCAAAGTGTATTAAAGAGGTATGAACCAAGATATTCTTACCGTAATGATAAGTTCACATCTCAGTTTTTTGGGCGAAGTCTTTTATCAAGTAAACATATTCAAATGTATGGAATATGGATGCTTCCTTGCCACGTGTGTGAGATGATGAAATAATGTATTCACCTGCTATCATGTTTTATACTCAGAATTGTCAGAACGTTAATGGCAAAAATAAAGTTTTGCTCTCTCAGGGTGAAGGTTTTGGAATTGGAATTGTCAACTGCTACATGTATATTTTAGTACTTTCCCCTGTTATATTTTTCTCACAATATTAATTTTCACATTCTCGGCTCTGATTTTCTGTGATTTTGTTATTGAATCAATATGTCTCTCCAACTCAAGCTATGTGTATGATACATGTACAAGTTCACCTGGTATGTCACATCACGAAATGGCTGTGCCCAAGTCGTGCTAAAGGACATTACATCATGCCAAGAAACTCTTCATTTTCGTAAGGAATATTGTCGATCAATATGTAGGAATAGAATTCATCTTTCAGCATACTAACACTTATTCTTTGCATTAACTACTAGTCAACATCTATACATATCTGTTTTCCTCTTACAGGTTTGTAGGCTTCTTCAACTTTCACCAGCTGGTTTAACTCCTCTATCCCATGAAACAATTTGAGAATGGATTTCAAAAGCGATTCTCGATTTGCAGCTGTCGCCAAAGATCCTCGCTTCCGCCAGGTACCAAAACAAGAGCGGAAGGTCAAGATCGATAAGCGTTTCCAAGGCATGTTCACTGATAAGCGCTTCAAGCTAAAATACTCGGTGGACAAACGAGGTCGCCCTGAAAACCAGACCTCTGGAGAGAATCTGAAGAAGTTTTACGAACTCGAGGAAGATGATGAAGATGAAGAAGAGGCCATCAAAAGTGTATCAGAGGAAGACGGTGATGGAGGTCAAAGTTCAAGGCAGGATGCAAGGAAGTCTTCACAAAAGAAAAAGCAGGCAAGGAGAAGGAGTGGGCGGGAACTTCTCTTAGCTTTCAAAAGGAGAAAAGCAAGGCTGTATGGCTCTGAAGATGTGAATCAAAGCATCAATAACACATTCCCACTGACTAACTTTGTAAGTGAAGAAGAAAATGATATGGATAGCTGTACTGATAGTGAGGAAGAGGAAAGTGGACTTGGCAGTGACGAAAGTCCTGAAAAGAGATTGAAAGGAAAACGTAAGTACAGTATATCAATCTGCTTCTCACAATCCCCCCCCCCCAAAAAAAAAAAAATATTTCTCTTCTTGTGTGTTTAATACTGTATGAACTTCATGTAGGTATAGTTGAGTAACTACAGGTCATGTGTTTGCATTTTGAAGGAACCTATTGAGAATTCAGTTTTAGAGTTGATACTCTTTTACCTGCTGAGAAAAAAGAAGAACAAATGTATTTCATATGTGACAGACTTGGTAGAAAGGCCTGTGAAGCATAAAAAGTTAAACCAGGCAATTTCACTTAAATATTCCAAAGTTATATTATGAATGTTCCAGTATTGCCGGTTAGTTGGATTCTTATTTATTATGTCTCACTGTTGTGAATATGTTTGCATTTATGCTATTCTTGAGAGTTTTCATTTTTTGCAAAAAATATTATCAATATGATCTTGATTTTTCAGGACATGATGTCGAACCAGACTTGGATTCCGACTCTGATTCGTACTCGAAGTCTAAGCTGTCATGGCAGAAGCAGAGAGGCATCGACCTAGCCCGAGGTGAAGGAAACGTTGAGACGAGTTCCTCCGACTCCGACTCCGAAGATGAGGCACCCGCTACCGTTGCACATGGACCTGTCATGGACGAGATCTGCCACAACTGGGGGGAGTTGGATGCTGAAGCCCCAAGGGAAGAGGCCACTAGTAGCAGGTTAGCCGTGTGTAACATCGACTGGGACTGTGTAACGGCCAGCGACCTCTTTGTGCTTCTCAACTCGTTCAAGCCTTCTGGTGGAGTTCTCCATTCTGTGAAGGTATGGGGAAGTTTAAGGTTACAAAGAGGGCACAATAGATCAGTAAATTAAACCAAATTACGATTAAATTTAAAGAGGGATTATTTAATATTGAGTTTCAATCTTCAACAGTATTTCAAATAACATCAGTGATCAATGTTATTGAGTTTGGGACCTGATTTATGGAATATACTGTCGTAAAATCATCATGAAAGGAATTTTTAATGGAACCATGAAGTCTTTTATAGCTGAGGTGATGCAAAGTCGTTGTGAATATTCATACTTAACATAAGATGATGTCATCAAGTCTAGCTACACTGTAGTTATTGGGTCAACAACTGCCAATTTTCAAAGCATTAGATTTTGAGGTTTTCAGAGAGCTGTCAGCAGACCGGTTCACTAACAAATTCTGAATGTTTCTTTCCTGAGGAGTGATGAGGTATTCCATTAACCTGCTATTAATGAATGAACTACAATGCTTGGAATCCAGTCTGCACATATTATTTGTTGCTATTCCGGACACGTCTTTAGGTTATCAAGAACAACCTTTGTTTAGAAAGTTTGCATAAAATTTGTCTGAATATGTATTATGTTAATAGTAAACCAGTTTATTGACCAGTTTCGAAATATAACCAAATTTATAAGTGCCTCGATATGAATTGTTTCATTCACCTGTCATGGATAATTGTATTTTAATTGTCAGAATGCAAGTTACATGTATATTATTTTGATGCTTAGAGACTTTGATGGTAAGTGCTTTATATGTAACGTTTTTATTGTTATTATTATTATGTGTTGTTAGGCAGGGCATAGACCTATTACGGATGGACATTTGACATGATTCTTTCTTTGATCCAATGAGAGTCACTTCCTTCTGATTATGTGCATCCTTTTAATAATGAGAACATTCAGCTGTTTTAACCATAACAACTGCTTAAGCATTTTCGGTCATTGACAAAGGAGCAGTTTCCCTCTCTTGGGTTTTGTTTGGATGGTGTGCTCTGTAAGAGTGTGTCTCAAATAAAAACATCCCCAATGGGGAGCAGCAAAGTTGAAAAGCAGACTATTTCGGTGATATGTAATGTATTATTACTGATTCGCAGACTTTCGCACACACCCATGACTTTATAAAAAATTAGAGGCCAGGGCAGCGTTTCTCGAAACCGTCATAACTACAAGTTCACCGACATCCCATTGAAACGTGTGTTAAACTTAATACACGCGTTTCAATTGGATGTCGGTGAACTTGTAGTTATGACGGTTTCGAGAAACGCTACCCAGGATCTTTATAAGCCCTGTGCGTTGTAACTTTGGAATATTCTGAGGAAATTGGGGGAAACAGGATTTTAAATCAGAACCAATCCAAATATAACCTGTATCTGGTAATATCAACATGTTTTTCAAAATAAAAAACAGTACACGGGACAACAATTTCTGACTATAAACCAGAACTGCACATCGATTTCCCCGATTTAAGCTATTTATTATCTTCTGTGCATGTAGATTAACATGTGTAAAATCACTATCTTGATTCTGTCCCGGCTTATTTGCAATGGCCCTCATGGGATCAAAGTGAAGATAATGTTATGGAATATTATTGAGACGACATTGACAGAGATGATCACGATAAATATGTTAACTAAACGTCGAATGTTCATCGGTAATAGGTCCATGGGTAGGGCAAGCCATAATGTTTGTCGTGCCTAGCAGCAACTACATGCAATTTGAATTCTGACTATTGGGATACATTTTACTCATAACAGGTGACTGAAATAATTTGTATGAGGCGCTTTACAAAGATAAATTTATACAGAAATCTGGTAACATAGCCAAAGTGGCCAATTCTCTTTAATTTATTCTGATTTCAATCATGTAGGCATTTCAGGAATGTGATTGTTAAGCCTATATGAGGGCAACTAGTAGTATTGTGTTAATTAGGCTCAATTCTCTTTAATTTAGTCAGATTTCAAATCTATAGAAACTGCAATGTCAGGCATGCACCCAGCTGTTTGTCTTCTAATACACATGTGTATGTACTGAGCTAGCTAGGCTGGTTGAGTTAGGATACTGGGCAGTCTGCATCCAGCTCTTATAGAGAGGGGATCTACGGTTTGTAGGGCTAGGGCAGCCTTAGATAAAGCCACACAATATTGCTTTTTTTTAAAGCCAGCAGTCATGTATTCATTAAGCTTCAGTCAGTAAGTTTAATTTGTTTTCATTTTTTTAGAAAGACAATTTAAAATATTTTTTTAGAATTCCTCTTTTAGAGGACAGGACATAGTTTGCTTCAATGTGGAATCAATATTCCATGATTATAATAAAAGTTCACTCATATTTTTTAAACAAATTGTGGAGTGATGATAATAAAACCCAAACTTAACTATCAATTTGTGGAAGATTAGAAAACTCTAGAAAACTCTAGGTTTATCAATATAATTTCTGAGAAGTTTTAACTTGCTAAATGATATGGAATTGAAGACATGATACTGTTACATATCAAGACTTGGATGGATAAGTGTGATGTTGAATCAAGCTTGGTACTATCTAGTATTTTGACAGTATTTGCTCATGCAGAGAGTCAGTCAGGCGAGATGTTATTTTTATTTGTTTATTTTTTTTTTGGGGGGGGGAGGTGTGGCCTTAAAGAAAAATCCAACCCTAATAGCAAACTACTCTGACAAAGAAGCCAAATTGGAGAAGCAGATTGGAGAAAGTTTAGATGAATGTGGACAACAAATAAGAAAGTTATTAATTTTTAGTAGCACATCACTACTATACGTATGGGCACTTTAAATTGGCCAAACCTGTAATGGCAATGTGATGTAGTGGCTGACAACTTTTCCATTTGTTTCGATACACATATTTACCAAAAGGTCAATTTTCATAATGCATGACTTGAAAAGTCTTTTCATTTTAGGTTACCTGTAATAATATGCTGCCTGTATTACAATCTCTAAAGGAGAAGGCACCTAGGAGAGAAACAAAAATTAATGATATTTTTGTGCTTGACAAACGGGAGAGTTGTCCACACAACTACATCTATCAACTGACTGAATTTGCCAATTTGAGATTCCCCCTGATGATTTGCGTTTGTCCTTCTCCTTATATCAAGATTAATGTACAGTTGCTAAATTAGATTAAATTGAATCAACTTAAATCAAGTTCTTCCCTCGCCCGATGGCCATCTCATTTACAAGGGCCAGGTCTTCATCTGTGCAACCCATTCCGCTGCACTGCAAGGTGTGGTCCTTCGTCTGAGTCTCTCCGCAGTCACTTCATGGGCATGAAGTGATTTAGTTTTACAACATACATAACTTTCTTTTGCCTGATTTATTTCAAACTTTTTCCATTCTGTTTCTGTTATATTTCTGCTTTCAATGAAATCATTAAATTAAAAGGTTGGATTGCCAATATGATGTCACTATGGTTGAAAGTAGTTGTAGTAGATGTTTTAGGTAATCATTCTTGAGAGTAGTATTGACCATCAATAATTGTGAATATTGGATATTTCCTTTTAGTTGGCTGTTTTCCTTGGACTTCATTTTGACAGAGTCAGCAATTTTCCCCTTGATACTTCATTATCCTTATAGATAGTCCATTTCTCATCTGTTTTCTGTTTCCTGTTCTCTGTTCTTTTTGTCAACTAAGTTTTCAAGTTTTCAGGAGTCATCCATTTCCTGCAGGTTTTCTTGGGTCCCCCCCCCCAAGTTTGACATTTTCCTCAGACTCGTTCCACATGAGTTACATGGGCCACATGGGTCACATTCTCCATCAACATATTCTTGGTTGGTTGTTATACACCATGTTTGCATGACCAAACACCGACAATTGTTGGAGTCGCTATAATGGCCCTTTGGAATCCCCTGATGCCAATTTAACATTGTTCCGTGCGTCTTTACAGATATACCCGTCCGAGTTTGGGCTGGAGCGGATGCGGGAAGAAGATGCTAAGGGACCTCAGGAGCTGATAGAGAAGGATGAGAAGAAGGAGAGGTTGAGTGGGATCCAGCAGGAGCGATACCAGAGGGAGAAACTACGCAAGTATCAGATGCAAAGGTCAGTTGTGTGCAGCTTGCTAGTGTTCTATCCTGGTGTTATTGCAGTAAGACAGAATCTTCTAGTTTGATTGTATTTCTGCACTCATTCTTTGACATGTGTAAAATTGAATGAAATGAATTTCATGTTTTAAAACAAAAATCAGGGTAATCACAGAATGCAACAAAAAAAAACATTTTGTGGATTAAAAATGCTATTGATGGATTGCTGCACACTTATTTTTTAGCAGTGTTATCAAAATATAACAAATCAAGTTATTTTTGTCTTGACTATGAGACAGTGTGTCTCCTCTGATGATGTCAGGAAATTAGGAAAGACAGGAAAACTTAATGAAATGTTTATTTGTTATGTGAACTATTTGTATATGTATATATACACATATATTCTTCTTTTTTATAGTTTATAAATTTTTAAAAATTATTTGTAAAACCAAACTTTAAAGTCTCTATCTTTACCAAAATGCAACTTTGAGCTTATCATTAATTCCAAGGGACGGGGTATTTTACACTTGACATAGTCTGCGTGTATGAAACAGGGGGGGGGGGGGGGGC
>BEXV01004656.1:10209-21428 GCA_003118195.1 Hemicentrotus pulcherrimus | reverse complement strand
GGAAATATACAGGGAAATATATGTACAAGGAAATAACAAAAACTATGTTTACCTATCGGCTATATTTTGTTTTAATCAATCTATCTTTACTCACCTACTCATGCTGCTCATACGCATAAATAAATATTGACAAATACATGAATATGTATGAAGTTTGTAACAAAATAAGCATGCATTTTAATGGTGAGTGCCCTCGATCCCTACAGGTGGTACTGGTACCGGCACTGGCACTGATCCCGGCACAGGCACTGATCCATGTGCCAATGTGATCTGTGGAAATGGAGGAACGTGTTGGGAAGGAATGTGTTCTTGTGCACCAGGATTCGCTGGTTCACGGTGCGAAACAGGTGAGGCAAAATCAAAACGAATAAGACATGTATTGTTTTTGTACATATGTTTCTCTCTAGAACCCTTGGGTTACAAGTACCAACTTTTTTATTCACCCGGTATGTACAGTAGTTTGGTCAAAATAGGGTTTGACCCCGCCCCCCCCCCTCCCCCACCAAAAAATAATAACAAAAGGTTTCCGACGGTTTCTGGTAGTGCTTGACATAATGAACTACTGTAGTTTAAATAGTTTCAATAGATTTTTAACCCTCAATCTAACTCCTAAGGTAAAGACAAGAGAGGGACACCTTTAATGATTTATGGCGTTTGCAGCCATGTTGAATGATTCAATGGCAGCCATCTTGTACACAATGTTCCACAAAAGTTGCAATTATAGTTGATACTAGTTTTTAATGAACATTCTTACCCTTAAAATGGACCTGGTTTACACAAACTCTATATTGTAAATAGTAACCGAAATCTGATGATGTTGCGATACCGGCTGTCATTTTGGACGCTTTCTTGGATTTCAAGGTTTTCTGAAAACCATAACACATTTTATACAGTGTTAATGGTTTTGTCGCAAACCAAAACCTAGGCAAATATACCAAAATTGCATCTCTAGGAAGGATATATCACGATTTGAGACTGATTTAAGTTTTCGGCTTCCATCTTGCAATGCAAGATGGCGATCATCTTTCCTAGCATTTTAGTGAACATCCTGACCTCTAAAAATACTTTATATCTTGCTTATTATAGCTTTACTGTAAACAAAAAAAGTATAGCCAATTAACTCACTCCCGGGTCATTTTTAGGATACTGTAGTCATGTCGGACGCACTCTTGGATTTTTTTATTTTCCTTAAAGGTATTTACAAAGTTTTGGTATGGGGGTCATGCATGTGGTTCAAATGAATATATTGGGAGCATGTGCGATTTTACAATATTCAATGATCGTTTTCTCGGTTGAAATCGAGTCTGAAGTGATGAAATTGTAAATAATAAACGTTTTATGTTGTATAGTGCCCTCTCAAGACTGATATTACTTTAGCTTTAAAATAATGTTTCTTGGCTACGATCGACCGATTTGCTATTCCCGTTTGGAAATTATATATCAGAACTGCATATTCTGAGATTTTCATGGTCGCAGCTACCAAGGAATGGCCTAAGGTGCAATTTGAAATATTTGAAATTTACCGGGAGCAACGGTAAATTTTTGATTATTCAATTTCTCAAAAGTAGAAGTGTTTTAGGAGCTAAATTTTCTAGCGCTTATAGTACATACACAGGGGCATCCAAATATCAACATTTTAAAGAATTACTTAAATCCAATTTTTCTAAATTTCCCTAAACTTTGCATTACCTTTAAGGAAACCAATTACAATTGTTATGAGTTGATTCTTCGACCCCCAAATTACATCTTTGGATAAATCATTATTTATGGTTATTGTTAGGTAATGGCGGCAACCTCGGATGCAATTTTTGAAATAACCATTATCTGGGGGTCCGATTGCCTTAGATTGGGCGATGTACAGTGCACATGTAAATGGATACCTGGCAGGAATTAATTACTTGAAATGCTAAAGCCATGGTACACGTAATAATCGGGAGCGCCAGGAGTGTACTAACCCTAATAAGGCCGGGGAGGGGGGCACCCCCCCTTCCGCCATTTTTGTTTTATTGTTTGGGCTCACATACGGATGGCGCCCGCCGCTCGCTGACTATTTTCTTTCGAGTCTCGCGCATCTTTAAAAAATTTTTTTTAAAATCGAACCTACCGTTACAAAGTCACGTGACCTTTTGTCTTTGCATGTCAGCCCGAAAATCGCTCATTTTCGTGCTTCGTGTACAACACATATGGAAATCTCATTTTTCCCAAAAAGAGATAAAACATTGGTTATTTGGTCTTGTTTATTGTTTGGGTTTTTATTTCTAGGGTTCAAAATAGTTGAATTATAGTTAGAATTAAATAAATACAACAAAAACAGTAAAATACTTTAAGAAATACATAAGAAATTACCAAATCAAAAGATAACATAAGAAATGACGCCGCTCTTCCAAAAAAATTGTATTATTATTCCAAATGGTCAAAAAAATTATATATTCATATTCATATTTATTTCATTTCCAACGGAAAGGTAAACAAAGATATGACATTTTTTTCGTACCTTCATTTTTTCAAGAAACTATACAAATAAACTTTGCACACAATAAAATTATAACAAGAAATTCTTAAATTCCGAGTAAATGGGGGTGGGGGCATCCACTTAAAAGCAGTGCTTGTAGTTTGTGGACCCCCCAGAAAAAATATAAATATAAATGTTTCAAATTTTGCCTACGAAGACACAAAAGACAATATTACAAAACAACATACAATGTATAATCACAAAATGAACAAGGAGAAGTAAAACAGATAAGAAGGAAAATGGAAAAGGGGAAAGAAGGAAGAAGAAGCAGGACAAACCATGACCGAAAAAAGGTAGTTATAATGTTAATTTTGGGAAGGTAAGATCATAAGATCAAATAAATATTAAATTAATCGAACAGATGATAAAGACCTAAATGAAAAATTAAGATGATTACCAACTGTTATCAGATTATTCTTGTGTATTACTATAAGATTTGAGCAATAATATTTTTAGATTTTTTTTGAAATAATTTAGGGATGGACTATTTTTAATACCTTCACTTAGAGAATTCCAAAATCTAGGACCATCATACATAAAAGACTTCTTCGCTAGTAAAGTTCTAAAGAGTGGTAGGTGAAACTCGTTTGACCGTCTACTTGGGTAATCATGAAATGACCGATTTAGGGGGAACATTGCATCAAATATAATTATGTGGAAGTGTCTTTTTTGAATACTTATACATAAATTGTCCTAAGTGAAGTAGATACAGGTCATTTGTTTGTAATAGTCTGCCATGAACAAATAACGGGTCTGTGTGTGAGAGTGGAACAGAATGGGAAATAATTCGGAGAGACTTCTTTTGTAATAATAACAGTCTATTTAGTAGAGTTTGCTGCGTGTTGCCCCAAGCAAGTATCCCATAATTCAGATATGGTAAAATTAAAGATGAATAAAGCATGACTATGTAGTGAAAACTAGTGTTTAGATATGAAGAATATATGATTTGATTTGAATTGTTTGACCTTATTTGCATAAATTACCATAAATATGCAAATGAGTGAATTTTTCAGAAAAAAATTAAATTTACAATATATTCTATACACTTCACTTGACATGGGTGCAAATTTTCGCGGCGATCGGCCGTTTCACGGCTGAGATCTTAAGGGGGTATAATGGCCATAATGCCCCCCCCCCCGGCTGTATAAATACCCCCAAATAGCCAGGCCTTTTTAGGGTTAAGTTCGACAGATGTGAGCGCTACACAAAAACCAACTCAACTACCGATATTATTAGTATAGTATGTTGCTACTGATGTCATACAGTTTTTCTATAAATTGACCCAAATACCGGTAATGCAAAATAGCACCTCTACTGATGGAATTCACTTTGTGTACATTAATTGTTCCCATGTCAGGAAAGCATTTCAGTCTTTGGGTTTTGTTTTGTTTAAGTAAGCATAACATTAGTTAATATGTCTATCAAGTCCATTGTTATATCACAGAAGGTATATAATCATATTGGATGAAAGGTTAAAGTAAACCTCACACTTAATAATAACTTAAGTCCTTTTGAGCGATGTATTGTATTCTAGCTTTCTCATGTATAGTTTCTCAGCTGAACATGGACATCTCCATTTTCTTTATAACTTGAAAAACTAAGCGGAGTCAATTATCAAGTAAATGTATTCAAATTTATACATGATTCCTTCCAACGTTTGTGTAGTGATAAAAATATGTGATTCATATTTTATTTTCTGTTTTAATAATTTTCATGAAGCAAAGTGCATAAATATTATTTTGTACATCTACATTTGCCTCTTATGATATCAAACTGGGTATTGCTTGAGAGGGATTCTAGTTTTTAGGCTTCATTGTTGTTTACAGGTTTTATCTGAATAAATTCATTAGCAATTCACCGAAATCACTTTTCACATCCCTTTGTTTCTAAGTAATCAGTGTACTGTCTGATCTAAGCTTTTTTAAAGAGCGATTCTTTAACTAGTGATTTAGATGGATAACCTTTGATTCATTCCTTCCACAATATGTTCTTTATTCATTCTTCTGAAAGACACTACTGTATCCGTGTATGGTGTCATCAGACTACTGGGTGAACCCTTCACAAGTTCTCTCTTAGATCCAGCATCAGCAGATTATCAAAATCTGGCGACCCGTTTCAATGCAAATGTAAGTTATTCCACTTTTCATCATCCTGGTATTGTGATAATTATGTACCTTCCAAGTTAGGCAGTTATTGCAAACCTCATTACATAAAATACAAAACACACACAAAAAAAAAACACTTGGAAATCAAGAATTTGTATGCGCAGTGCCCGAATTGTAGAATAACTTTACAATATAAATTTAGGAAACCCTTTTAGGAAAGAACTTTAAAATAGAAACCAAAATCACATTGCCTTTCACTTAAAGATCAAGGTGAGTTCTGGTCATTAGATTGCATTGTGAAAGAAAAGGTGTGGGATAGATCAAAAAAGTTGATCATGTAGCATGTACCGGTAAGTGCAAAGTTCGCGAGTCATCAAAATCTCAATAAATTTGGCCCAGCCTTGTAAAGTAACAAACACTGTACACAGAAAGATCTATATGGGACTACACAAAAGATGTCCTTATCTTTCTATGCTCATTACTCAGCCAGTATACATTTTCTACCAAAATTGTTTTGCAAATTACATTTATTTGTAACCTTGAACATTTAGTGTAAGTTTAGTTTGTTTCTGTGACAATTCATTTTCTTATTTTTACCAAAACTCACCTTTATCTTTAACTTTTTTATATAAATTTTAGAGATTTAAGCATTTCGAGAGCTCCTGCAGCTGATTAGAATATATTAGCATAATTTTTGCACTTTATAAATGTGCATTATTTGTATTTATCTATCTATTCATTTTCAATTTGAATTCGAAACAGAGAAGCATAGTGGCTATACACAAATGAGTCGAAGAGAATGGCGAGTTGGAACAGGGGGAGGGAAGGAATAAACATTAGAGATATTTCAATGAACCAATAAATTATATGTATATTTGAACTCTTATCAAAGAAGGGATTTCCCCTTTACCATGCTAATGTTTAGACAAACAATAAACAATATGTTTTCATAATATTACCGCATAAGAATTATTTGGCAATTTCACACACTCCATATTACCCGGTACTTTTTAAATCCCCTTTGACAGGTAGCTTCTGCTTTAGGTTTCCAAGGCGCTTCTGGTTTCAAAGACGCTAGGGTTACAGCTTTTGGGTAAGTCACTCATTTTGTTTATTTTGTATTTGTTAATTCCCCTGTTGTACAAGAATCATAAAACATTCAGTTGTTCAGGGCGTTAGTTGGATGGTAATGTCGATTAAATCCATAAATCCTCTTGTTAAGTTAAAATAATTTTGGGAATTCAGTAGTGGTCACGTTACCCATATCCATTTCATAATTGGAATCTAAAAAGTGTCTTGTTGTATTTTAATACAGTAATTATCGAATGTTGACAAAAATTGCATAATCTCCCGTCAAATAATAAGAACGCTGTTACCTCTAACCATAATCTTTCTGTAGTTATCGTTATCTATACTGTTACCCACCATGTCTAAAATGCTTTCGCTATTCTTACTCGATTTTATTTACATTTGTGTATATCAACTGTGTGTGAAGTACACCTAGCTAAAAGAGCAAGTACGCACTCTTTAATTTTTCTTCAAAATTTTCATATAAACCGTCAATGAAATATAATATGGTATAATGAAAATTGAATAATAATTAATGCTCTACAAACATCAACTAAGGCCCTTTTTGAAATTTTACGCTACACTCTAAGAAAAAAGGGTGCAAAAAAGGGTTCAAAGTAAGAGTTTGCACCCTTTACATAAAAATGAACCTTACTGAAGGAAAAGGGGTTAAAAAAAGGGTGCAATATAAGATTTTGCACCCTTCCCACAAAAATGAACCCTATATATCGACCAAAAAGGGCGCAAAATAAAAATTTGCATATTGTAGGCATATTCATGATTACTTTACACGTGTTCACATAAAAATACATTTATCATGATTTGTTAAGCAAATTATGACAATGCACATTAATTTTGTGATTGAATTTTACTTCGGCAATCATTAAACGAATAGATTATTTTGTCTGATCATGTTACAATTACATTCACGTTTTAGCAATAGATATATTGAATATAATGATTACTAACCAAGAAACAACATGCATGTTCAATATGTATTTGTGTACGAGCATATTTCATGAGTAGTCCTCGAGTATGAAAGAAGGATTGCACCTTTTAAAGGGAGCAGGACTGAACCCCTAAAGGTGCTGCTATTGCATCGGTTTGCACCCCTAAAGCAGCAGGATTGAACCATTAAGGTTACTAACAAGTCCCCTAAAAGATTCAATCTGGCACCCTTTTAAAGGGTGCAGGATTGCACCTTTTAAAAGGGTGCAGGATATAACCTCTAAAGGTGCTGCTATAGTTGCATCAGTTTGAACCCCTATAAAGGTGCATAGTTGCACCATTTTGTCTAAGTGTGTAGGATAGAAACATGGCATTCATCCGTTTGAAAGCCTGATTAATAAAATTGCAAAACATAGACCAATTTAGTTGCCTTCCAAAGGTTTATGTTAATTCTAACTCAAAATTGAAATCATTTTCTTTTATGACAGAGATGGAAGCATTCTAGTGTTCTTTACTGTTCAGTCCACTCTTGAACTAACGAATGCAATCATTCAGCTTGAGGACATATTCAGAACACGTCTACAGACGGCAAACATTGATGGACTCGTTGTAGATTCAAACTATGGCGGAGTTAGCTCACCAAGTAAGCCTACATGTATATATCACCTATAACCATCTCAGTCTTCCTTCACATTAGTGGCGTTTTTCTGATTAGTGCCTCCTTGTTAGATGCTTAGAGGTTTGTGGACTATGTGGACATTTTACTCCTCGATAGATTGATGTAATTGTAGTAGATCGTGTGAGTGAGAGGAATGTGGACATTTTCAACTAGTCTGTATATGCATGCTTATTTATTTTTTCGTTTACAAAACAATATTTTTAAAATAAGAAATCGTCTTAAAATTATATATCTTTATACAATTTTGTACTTGATCGATGAGTTATCAAACTATTTACATTCTTCAAACACACTGATTCAGAAGTAGAGCCTGTATTTCGATCCTACATGTAATTTAGTTCAGATGCTGGCGTACATTAGCACGTGAATAGTTAGTAGAGCTAGGGAATTAAGAATCTTGTTTTGTATTAATTATTGATTATTGGATAATATCATTTACTACTCATTCTTTTTTTAACAGTGATGGCATGTGATGGACAATCATGCAATAACCGTGGAACGTGTCTCAATCTCTCGAACGGCGGCACCATTTGTTCTTGTTCCCACCCTTATTACGGAACTTTTTGTCAAGACGGTATGATAATTCCTTTATGTGTTGATTGGAAGTATTTGCCCGTTTTAGTTTTTAGTTAATGCTATTTGGATCGGGTACCGTTGAGAGGAATGTATGAAATGCGATAAATTACAAAAAAAAGTATGAAAACTAGCAGATAGCATGATATCCTGTTGTAGAATTTTATATGAAAGATAATGAAAGCCAGAAAACTATTCAATAATCTACACATTATGATGTCTTCATGCGGATATAACCATATAAATCTAATTCAAGAACATCGTAATTGAGTGTGATATCCACAATGGGAACAAAGTAAACAGAATTGCAGGTATACACTAGAAAAGGAATAGAACATGGAATGTACTTGGCGAGCATCAAATGGCGTAGAGGAAACATCAAATCTTACATTTTTTCTTGACTTTCCATTAGGAGGCAATTGCCTGCTCCATAAACGTATGTCCATCTTATTGCCCATGTTGGATGCAGGAACATTATCATTTGACTTTTCTTTTTGCCAGCTTCTTTACAATATCAAACCCCTTTCTTAGTATCATTGCTGTAAAGGCTAATACAAACTTCGGAAAACATGTAACTTTATTTAAAAGGACATTATATGTTATTCAATAATTATAATTTAAGCAAAATTGATATGATCACTTTGTAGAAATCAACCAGTGCACATTCGCGACTTGTCAGAATGGTGGAACATGTCAGCAAGGTACAGGCACCTACACATGTCAATGTGCTGATGGCTTTACTGGTACTAACTGTGAAATAGGTGAGTATTTGCATTGCTCTCTGAAATAAAAGTGCTATAAAATGTGGCATAGGCATTTAAACGATTACATGAGTGTATTCCCCTTTTAGACTGATGACCACTGAAATTGTGAATTACGAACGTAGTGCTGCAAATGCAACCACGTTTCTTTGGCATGATAATATGTCAAACAATATCCAGAAGCGAATTTGGCATTTTGCCTACCTTCAAACTTGCACGCAACATCAAAATTAAAAACATTATGCAAAATTGTACTATCGATTTCATTGAAAAGGCCGAAATTCACAACTTGTGTTAGCAAATTTCACTACGCGCACAATAGCGTACGAAAGCATATGCGATGCTCAGCCGCGTTCGCTATAGTTATTAGAGACTTTTAGATTGTGCACGACGAGAACTTGGACTGTCCTTTTAAGGCAATGTGACGTCACTGTCAGTGTTTTAAAAGGACGTCACATCTAAAAGTACCTATTATGCTAAGAAAGCAGACAAATCAGAGAAGCAAACTGATGAAACTTTCAATTAAATCTGACTCAATATAAGAGAGTTATGAATTTAGACATCATAATCACTATAAGTATGGGCACTTCAAATTGGTTGAAGCGGTAATGTCAATGTGGTGTAGTGCCGGACTACTTTACCATCTGTTCCAACATATAAAATGACTAAAATTTAATTTTTTCAAAAATTCATTGCTCAAGAGGGTCTATTCTTTTGAGAGGACCTATAATAATATGCTATCTATAATATATTTTGAGTAGTGCCCCAACGGAGAAGGAACTGACAAGAATAACAGAACTTAATTATTTTTTTGTACATGGCAAATGGGAGAGTTATCCACGTCCTACGTCACAATCCTCTGACCAAACTACCAATTTGAGATTCGCATAAACTTTTTGATCTCATATTTCAAACATTCAGAACCTCCTAACTATTGGTCCGATTCATTTCAAACTTTTGCCATTTTGTTTCTGTTATTTTTCTGCCTTCATACAAATCAACTTATTACGAGATTTGGATTGTTCTTTAAAGGTACTATGCCCCATTTGCAGGCCAAAAAATAAAACTGTTAAATTCCACCGGCATTTGTAAAATAATACTAATTTAGAACATCCCTCAAAAAGGCGAGGGCTTGAAAATGTCTTTTAGTGGGAAAATAATGACCGTCAGCTGTGGAATCGACTTTCGGGATTGCAATCCTTTTATTAAATAGTATAATTTTGAGACCCTCGTACCGAATGTGTACATTTTGGGCTGCTCAAATATTCAATCATTTTAAAGTTAGCCATTACAAGAAGTAGGTTATCGATGTATAAACAAATGCCATGTACCCTACAGCTCAATGTATGTATGTTATTACCAACAACAAAATAAAGTCAGTCATTCACTCAATATAGTGTCTGAAATTGAAGTCTAGAAAGTAAATGGGTTTCCTTGCATAATTTGAATACTAGGACACTGCTAATGTTTAATTTTTTACATATAGGACATACGTGACATATTCATGACTCCTTTAAAGTTCTACAGATTTTTATTTTGGCTGCAAATGGGACATCAACCAATTTAAAATATCGAAAAATGGCAGAAATTCATATATGCAAACCTGATCACAAAATGTCAAATTTATTTTTCACATTGTATTATCCTCAGGACACGTACGAAGTACAATACATATTCATTTATGAAATAAACATTATGATGTCGAAGAAGGGAATATAACACAATAGCCCAGTAGCTTACGTATCAACATTTTGTGTGATAAAGTGCCGAGATATTATGACGGCACTGATTATTACCCCGCCATTCTTCTTTACCCCGACATTCTTTTTCGTACCTCTGACATTTTTACCTGGCACAATTTTGACAAGGAATGTTGCTAAGGACACAGAAAACAGTATACAGGACTACAGTGTAAATTGTACACAAAATAGGCATCAATTAAAGAACACTTTTTTCTTTACAATGTACACTTTTTTGGGATGGCTACATTTAATTAGTTTCAGCACCTTTTAGTACCCCTATTTTGAGTGTTCTTGTGTGGTTGCAGGAGTACGTGACCCACGAAAATGGAAAAATAGCTGCATTTTTTACGTCCTTCGCATGATGGGATCTGGTCGCTATTCATAAGAACCGCCATTCAAATCGTGAGAAGAGGGTCGCAATTCATTGAGGGTCATTATTCTTAAGGACCGCTATTCATAATACGAAATCGGGGTCGCTATTCATGAACATGAAGGGGCGCTAGTCATGATTTACACGTAAGGTCATTACTCATGAGGACCGCTATTCATAATAGGAGCAGATGGTCGCTATTCATAATACGAAATGAGGGTTGTTATTCATTGGTGCCCAAAATACTCAAATAGATATTTCATCAAAAGCATTAGAGTTTTAATAAAGGTTTACATTCTATATAAACCAGCTTGCTGATCTCACATTTCTATTCATATTGCAGGCGCGGATCCAGGATTTCTTAGGGGAGGGGGCCCAACTTATTGTATTTGTTTACTCCCGAAAATTTTGAAATCGCGCCGGCCGAAAAGTCGCTCAGTGGGGGGGAGATCGGAAGAGCA
>BEXV01004653.1:14377-24704 GCA_003118195.1 Hemicentrotus pulcherrimus | reverse complement strand
GTATTTATCATACATATGATTATTCCATTACTGTATTTTTTGTCATAACTATTACCATGTACATTATGTTCCAATAATGTATGTTTAGTTATAATCATTATGTCTAATTATTTCATTTCCGATAAAGTGGAAACAAATAAGCTTATTTTGCCTTTAGACGCATACTTAAAACGAATGCCTTGGCTAAGCCTCAGTTTTTAGTGAACAATTGTTTAGAAATGTTGAAGTAAACATGGGCACGTTTAATGATGAGATGAAAAGGGGGCAGTTATCGAAAGGTAAAAGGCACTTTAGAGAAGAGAAGGAGCACGTGTCAAAGTACAAAGGGTAATTACCAGATGTGAAAATGGAAGTTCTTACACCTACAAAAAGAGACACTCATCACCAGGGATGAAAAGGCACTTATGAAAATTACCCCCCGGACAACTGTCCTAGGGGTAGTGGTCCTAGGGGTAGTTTCCCGGGGAGTAGTTGTCCGGGAGCAATTGTCCCAGGGGGTAGTTTTCCTAGAGGGTGGTTGCCCTAGGGGGTAGTTGTCCTAGGGGGTAGTTGACTGGGGTGGTTATCCGGGGGTGGATGCCCAAGGGGTAGATGTCCGGGTACGGAAAATGGGTAATTATCACACGTGAAAAGGGGCATTATAATATAAGAAAATGTGCAATAATTGAAAGAAAAGGGGCACCGAGCAGATCTTAATAGGGGCATTTATGCGAAATGTGAAAGGGGCTTAGACTGCGAAGTGGGAAGTGGCACGTATAAGAAGGAATCAGAGCATTATTAGAAAGGAAAAGGGCAAATGTAAAACATGAGGGGCAGTTATTAAAGATGAAAAGGGACAACCATCATAGATGAAAAGAGATGTCAAAGGAAAACGACTATTTCGTAGATTTGAATAGGGGGCCATTATCGGAGGTGGAGGGGTCACTTTTCTTAAGCGAAAAGGAGTAACTTCTCGTACCTGAAAAGGGTTATTTACTTGAGATGAAAAGGGGCATTTATGAGTAGGTGAAGTTTTTTTTCTTAATGGGGGCACTTATTAGAAAGGAAAAGGGGCACCTCTCAGATTTGAATAGGGCAATTATTAGAGGTGAAGTGGGCACTCAAAAGTAAAAAGTGGCAACTTATGACAATGGAAAATTGACACTTATTGCAAATAAGGAAAAGGGGCACGTGTCAAAGTAACAGGGGCATTTTTCTGATGTAAAAAGGGGCTCTTCTTACAAAGTTAAAGGGGCACTTTTAGGGTACTTGAAAAATTTGGGGCACCTTTCCCCTGCCTTGTCCCCTGCCCCCGGGAGGGCCGCCTTTGGTCTGGGAAGGTGGGTGTTTGCTCCTCGTAGATACGCCACCATCAACAAAATAAGTAAGGCTTATAATATTTAATAGTGCGGTTTCATTAACCATAATGTTAATAACATACTGTTTAGTAAGTGTACAAGAAACCATTGAAAAACAAGGCCTTCCTTGATTGTCAGGGCTTAAAGGGATAGTTGAGTTCTGTTGCAGAGGGTGCTACACAAAATGTGTTTTGATAATGAAAAACTGAGTGCCAAATTTCAAAGAACATAATCTTTAAATGACAAAATCATCTTTGTTTGATCAAAATCGGTTCAGAGACGGCTGAAGTATAACGATTTCTAATACTGTACATCACAAAATATTAGATATTTTGAAAAATTTGAAAACAGACTCAACTTTCCCTTTAATCAAATAATAAAAACTATTATATTTGGGGGAAAACGATGGTGGTATCGTAAACGGTTCCCCTTTAATGCATTGTGTGTACACAAGGGCTTTTCATATTAAACAAGCTGCACTCAACACTGTTTTGCCATTATTTTCGCCACTTACATTTATTTACATTGCTTATTCTCTATTTATTTCTATATGTCGGTTCATCCTACCTCTTCCGATTTTCTCTGTCTCTCTCTTCATTCTCCCACTCTCTCTCTCTCTCTCTCTCCCCCCTTCTCTCTCTCTCTCCCTCTCTCTCTATCTCTCCCCCCCTCTCTCTAACCCTCACCCCCTCTCTGTCTCTTGATGCGTTCTTTATATGACGCCCAAGGTTAAAACGTCATTAAATCATCTCATCCACTGAACCCATCAGATAGTGTTCTCCTCAGCTCGCTTCACTTGCCATGCATATCTGATGAAACATGTTGCTCTCTTCTTCGACACCTTTTTGTAATCTTCAAATAGGCTTTCGCTAACCCGGAGATCAGTTCATATAGATTACCAGTTGTGTAGTAACGACACGCCCTACTCTTTGCAAGGAGTGAAGCGTATTAACGTGTATTAAGAGCGTTTAACTCTTCTACGCACCGGAGCCTCTTGATCCAGTTAACGTCCTATCCGAGGAACATAGTGTTTTTCCCTGAACCCCAGCCTATTTCGAGAACAGATGGAAGGGGCGCGCTTACACACAACACGGCGATGATCATTTTTTTCTGCTCACCGTGCGGGAATCGAACCCACGGGTAAAATTATAGTCATATATTTAGAGTTAGACGACGATCCGATAGCGCCTGAAAGATATGGTCTCAACTATTTCTTAAATTTCCAACAGAAGTCTGTTCAAAACCAAAACAGAGAAGTTTTCCAACTTAATGCAGGATACAGCTTTATCGTCAGAAAATCTTAATGCAGGTAAGTGTATTCCCTCCTTTTTTTCTTATTTCTTTTGTTATATTTATTTATTCATTTTAAAAAATGCATTAATTCTTTGTTAATAGAGGGGGCGGGTGTGTGCTTTCATTTCATTTGGAAACTTTTGGGAAATCTCAAATTTACGCAGTAAGGGCGTTGAATTTTTTCGACATTATAGAGCAGTCATCATTATCGTCATCATCATCATCTTCATTAATACCATCATCATCTTCATCAATACCATCAACATCATCATCATCTTCATTATTACTATTATTATCATCATCATCATCATCTTCATCATTAATATCATCATCATCATCTTCGTCATCACCATCATCATCATCATCATCGTCTTCATCATTATCATCATCACCATCATCTTCATCATTATCATCATCATCATCCCCATCATCATCATCATCTTCATCATCATCATCATCATGACTATCACCACTCGAAATTATTCACGCTTAGGTTTATTATTTCCCCTTAGGTTTAAAGTTCATACTTTTTTCTATTTCACGTTTAGAAATGTTTTATAAGCTAATTTTCACAGGATAAATGTCTCTATTCCATCCTGTAATCTGTTCAACATCAGAATTGAGAAGTTTTCCACCTCAATGGCGTATTAGATTTATGTTGTAATTATCGGGATGAACTGTTTAATTTGCCGCTCTTGAGATCAATGTCTTTTTACTTTAAACGACAATATAGAAGAAAACAAATCTATAAACTTTGTTGTATTAATGCAGGAAAGCATGCTTAGGTTAATAGACTGTTCTAAAATATAATATAAGCTTATTACCACCGGATAATAATTATGCAACTGAGATAGATTTGACCCGTTATTGTTCTGTTTGAATTCTCTCGTATTATGCATTATTAGGATCCCCCCTCATAACAATGACGTTTTGTTTTTTTTTACTTCAAAACGCCAGTTTACGTAATATTTATGCGTAATAATGTAAGTGTATTATAAAGGCGCGTTCACAAATGTTTTTGTTAACTACAAGCTAACACTTGTTAAACTGTTAGCTTTCAATATGTTGATCCAGTTTACTAGAAGAGATTCCCTGGCTTCATTTCCTTTCTATTTTTTTCCCCAAATTCTTACAGTCTTACCTTATCCGTTCCTTCTATTGCTTAACATGTATTTTTTTTTTAATCTACTTGAGGGTCTCTTACTTCATATTCGTTTGCATCGTAATCAATAAACCTAATTTCTGATTTGAATGTTATTCATATAGTCATGCGCAAGTAAATACCCTCTTACACGTCGTATTACTAGCCTTTTGTTTATAGTTTTAAAGGTTTTTTGTTTTCAGTTTTAAATAAATCAACTCAAGGGCACTTTGAATACACTAATGTATTGTCTTTATAAAAGATTCGCAAATCCTGCAATGATTATGTCATTAAACTGTTCGAACATTTCAAACGGCGACACACAAGGCTTAGCCTATTGTAATTGACTTAGATTGATTTTCCGTAAGTATTTCCGATCAAACACGACGTCTTTCTGTCCATCTTGCCAACGTTGGATTGCAGACGGCGACTGGGCCGACCATATTTCTAACATTTGTTCAACGCTGTATGGCAAACCAAATACATCGTATATCAGAATAGACAATTAACGGCCTGACGTTCGACAAACGTTGGCTTGCCGACTGCGGCTAAGCCGACCTTATGTAGTTCCGACGTTTGCCATTATGTCGTTTAACCATCGGCCTACCTACCGTGTACCAGTGACAAAATGAAGACGATAGCCCAGCGTCTAGCCAACATTGGCTCATCGATCGACTGAGACTTTGCCAACTATTGCCGACGTTGATGTAACGTCCAGCTAAGGCCGATGTTGGTTGAAGGTATATAGTTTATGTGAAGTAATGCAAAAACAATAATAATAATAATAATAATAATAATAGTGGGTTCTTGTATAGCGCTCATGTCCGTCAGATTTGACCCTCCTGGCGCTCACTATTATTACCCTGGCTTTAGCACGGCTGCCGTACGGCGCTCTAGCATTTCAAGGAATAATATTTTGTATTTATTATACATGTAGCCCAGTACGTTATAAATTATATTATGTCCTCAGGCACGATAATGACAGTGTACGATGGAAATATGACGCAGTACCGTAACCCCTACTCCGATCAGGTAGTCGTCCATACGATCGTTCAGGTATGGACAACAATCAACGCTATGATCGGTACATGCGGCAACATCATGATCATCGCTGCCGTGAGTCTTCATCACAAACTCCGTAATATCGGTAAGTTGTTTACAGCTCGCTATTTCCGAATGATCGTTATCCCAAAAGTTCTTTTATTCGAAGATTCATTAATTCATACGTTCATTGTTCTGGGGTTCGTACTTCATGAACTCTCGTTGAGGACTGTAAAGTTTGCAGGGGCGGCGGAGCGTCTTTCAAGGAGGGGGGGGGGTGGAGGAGGGCTGGGGTAACTTACAGAGTGTGCACTTTCTGAAGAGGAAAAGCGCTTACAAAGGGCAACCTCAAAGTAAAAAAAAATAATGGTTCTCATGAAATTTGGGGCATTGTGTCACATTCCCCCGATTCACTGCCTTTCATTGTGCTGGTAAAAATAGAGTATCTGTTACTACTCAAATCCGCTCCGATTCTTTGAATTTATATATGACAGGGCACACTTTGATAGTGATAATAGTGACAATAGAAAATGTAATGTCAATGTAAAATGTGCACTTCTATAAGAGGGTCACTTCTAAAAAGTGGAATAGAAAATGTATTTCAAAGAAAAGGGGGCACTTATCAAAGTAATGAGGGCACCTTTCAGACTTGAATATGTGCACTTATCTGAGGTGAAAAGGGGGACACTTATGAGAAAGGGAAGGGGCATTTATCTTACATAAAAAGGAGGACTTTGGGGATTCTTGAAAAAAAAAATGAAGAGCATTTTACCCCCATGCCCTCCCCTCGGGAGCACCGCCTCTGGGCTTTGGGAGAATATGTAATGATGGGGATATAAAGCAGGAGGAGAAAATGTTGAAAGTGGGGGAGATCTAGAGTTGGACTAGAAAATACAAACTGTTTGTTCATTTCGAATATATACAATAGCTTTTAGCCTGTTTTCCTCAAAGGAAAAGGGTAACTATTGGATTGACATTTTTATTAAACATTTTTTTTAAAAATTAAGTTTGATACTGGAAATAGCGAAGTTACTGATAGTGACAAATTTTGTAAGGAGCAAGTTAGAAATACAAGTATCATCATTTGCCAGACTCCTAATATGTTGGTATAATACTTACCTTTTTAAAACATTTGAAACCCCTGTAACTTTTTGCATTTGTTTTAGATACATTGATTTCATTGGCTGTAAGGTAAAGTGCAACTCATTCTAAACACTGAGATTATTGTGATAACAGAGTTTAGAATGAGATCAATTCCTCTGTGCACTTCAACGCTTAAAATGGTGACTTTAGATATGACAGGAAAATCTCTTAGCAAATTGAAGTTTTTTGTTTCTAATACGAAAATAAAATGAGAATAATGATTTTTTTTTCTGTATCAGTGATCCATTATGATTATGTAGGAGATCTCCTTGGAGCTGATCATGAATATTGCTCTAAAACGATCGCAAAGACTTTTGCTAAATCACCCTAGTGCAATTTCAATCGCCTTGTAAAGCACCTTTTGTAAAGGAAGAACCAGGCAAAGAACTTGATGGCGTATTGTGTATCGGTAAAACGAAGATGATTTCTATGGAATAAGCGTTATTGGGTCTTTAAAAAACCCACTTGAGGCGATTTCACGACATTTTTTAAAATATACAATTAAAATAAAATATTTCTCAAAAGTTATGTTCTTTAAAACACCGGTTAACCAACAATAATTGTTACATGATAATAACATACTAATGCTATCGAATCAAATCAAACAAAAACAATCAATAATTATACTAATATTAATAATGATGTATTTACACAGCAGATTTTCCATAAACATGTTCAAACTTATTTTACAATTGTGTTATTATGCTATGAGGTGAGTTTTTTGAATATTTTTGGGAAGTATTGAGAAATTGCTGGTTGCGAAGATATCTGGGTCAGGTTATTCCACAGTTTCATTATTCTATTCCTTATTTAACCTTGTTTCACATAGTAAAAACACGTAACAAAATGACAGGAGGCCAAAAAATACCTTTGCTTGAGAATATGATCTCGGTCAATTTGTTAAAAACAGTAATTGATATTACTTTCATTGCTACAAGTTTTTTTAACAAAAAGCATCAACCTTGACATTAAAATCGACGCCTATATTTCATCTCCTGAGAGTCAAACGGTTGTAATAACTTTGTAAAATAAACAAAGCTAACGCCCTTGTGGCTCTGAGCACTTAGACCCTTCATTCACTTAAAGATTCCAGAGATGGTCAGTTTGAAAGGATTTCACGAAGAAACTTCGCGTTGTGTTAGGTCTTTTATTCTCATGTTCTTTTTGCAATGACGAATATCGTTTTCTTCTCCTTTTCTTTTCCTCTCTGTGTACTCGACGATACCACTCCCGTTTATGCATGATATAGGCTTACGAATAGACGATTTATTATGGTCCAACACTGTGAAAAGCATATGACAATATTAATGGTTGCTGTGAACGGTGTAAAATAGTATGTCCAGTAAAATAGCACTTATAAGGGAAATAAGAATTATAGAGACAAAACAAATCAAGAATATGAAAAGAACACTTTAGACGAAAAACTACAAGACTAAAACAAATTTAAAAATTGTCTAAGAAATAAAAAGAAAACAATAAGCGAGTTCGTACTTCGTTAATAGCTATGGACCGCATGACTCCAAAATATCCATAGATCTTTACAATGGATATGTCCCACTTGTGCATTTTAGAATAATCACTGCCAAAGGGATGGAGGTGCTTTATGAATACCTTTTGTTTGCCTCTTGAGAAGAATACTTCCACCTGTGTATCAGATAAATGTACTGTTGGTGCATAAATGAATACTTATTACATAACTTTCATGAGCACGATCCGAGTATTCGTCTCAATGGTTTTACAATTTGGGTACGAATGACCTTTATCTGCCCATGCGCAAATCCTAATTACGAACTCACTTATTAGGCCTATATGTGTATTTTATGATGGACAGAAAAGTGAAAAAAGGATGACAACATTAATGAAGAAAACAAATGAAAGCATATTAGTTTAAAACCTAATCAGATATTCGGGCTGTGGCAGAAGATTATTGAGATTTTAACGTAAAAAAATGCAATATTTGAATATCGTATTAAAGTCGTGTACATTAAAGATGGAAATTTCCAGTGCACATTATAATGATTACAGTTTGTGTGGGTGTTGGTGTGTATGTATGTGATGTGAACGGGTGCGTATGTGTAACGTTGAACCTTATCCGGAGTTGAATTTTGTTCTGCCATTAATTCTCTCTGATCATTATTATTCAGACAAAAAGTCCTTTAGCGCCTTGAATTTCTGTATTTTCATCGATATCACACCTTATTTGCATGCTTCTACGAGATCTTTCTTTATATAATGAGCGTGAAAGTTTTTATGAAGTGTTTTTTAAAACTCAGAATAGCATCCACGTTCCAACAAGGCACCACGTACTTTAATGATTCATCCAAGGGTCTCCAGGAAAAATATGTCCATGTGCGTCATTAAAATTTGGAGTAGACATGGCCTTCTCAAATTGATATATAAAGTTGATGGCTACATCATACCTGCGTAAACAAGAGCTAAGTTCGTGATTTTTGACCAGAAATACACGTTTTCCATCGCGTGAAAATCAATTAATCTCCACCACAAAAGGGAAAATCTACCCTGATATTTAATCGGTTTTTCATAAAAGCAGAAAAGGAAAAAACAAAACGGAATCCGTAAAAGTTTGTTAAAGTCCAGTTATAAGAATTAAGGTAAGGATTTAGGGGTTCAAATGAGCGAATATTGTATTTGATTGATTGACAGTTGAAAAAGTCAGTGTTTTCCTATTTTTAATCCGATTTTGCTCATTTTATTGCCTGTATTACAACTATTTTGATATCAAGATGGACTTTCCTTTGCTAGGTAAATGTCAACCTTTAATAATGGAAACCCGGTGACATTTAAAGAAAGATAGACGGATACATGATACAAATCATGATTGAAGTATTACAGGGACGCACCTGAGTTTCGATAATATTTGTTTTGCTTGCTTGCTTGATTAACTCCACATGGTGAAGATTTCAATATCTACTTTTATGGAATATTTTTTTAGCTCTTAAAGGGGGAGGGGTGGGATGAGAGTTTTTCCTTACTTACACACATCGCTTATACTAACAAAAACGTACCTGAAAAGCTTGATGGGTCTTAACCTTTTTTTTAACTCAAGGCAGAATTTTATTGCCGTCATAAGTATCGTGATAACAGGAAAAAAAGGCACATTATTACATGACTACCAGTCAATCATCATTTGATGTAAAAAAAAATATAAAAAAAACGAAATTGTTTATGAAAATTCTCGTTCTCTTTTTGATTTTATTACTGTTTCCATTTTTGTAATTTGTAAAGATATGTAAGTATATGCTGTTGTTTTTGATGTCGTTGTTGTTGTGTCTATATAAATACAGACTGAATTCATACGCATTTGCTGAAAATCAACATTAGTGCAGATCAAAGCATGTAATGTATTTAAATAATTGAAAAAGACAAACGAATACATTTTATGCTACGGTCACAAAGGTTCGTACAAACGTTAACTTCGTACGACTACGAATCTCCCTGTTTTTCCATTGTCTTCCCGAATTTCCATTGTCTGAAAATAGTTCGTACGGCGTTCGTAGCAGTTCGTAATGGCATTTGTGACCGAGGCATAAATTAGCGTAGCCGGGGTTTTGGTGTTGGTTTGCCGGGAGCTGCCCTTTATTAAAAGTAGGGACTTTTAGATTTGCACGTCGACAGCTTTGACTGCAACGTGTGACGTCATTTTAAGGCACTGCGCATGCGTTACGTCGTCTCAGTCGGCGATCGACAATGCGTCAACGTCGATTTATCTAAATCTTGTACATACATACATATTTATATTTATATAGCGCCTTTACATGCTCAAGGTACTAATATGCCGCGTGCGCATAAAATAAACAGTTCCTCAGGTAGACAAAGGAATATCCCTTCCCTGCTGTCATGTAAAAATGTGTAGAACAGGTGTCACATGCATATTCACCTGTTCTACACATTTTTACATAATAGCAGTGAAGGGATGGTCTTTTGTTAAGGGTTGTATGAGGAATTTTGTCCTCTTTCTTTTTCCATGATGTTCATAATGTTACTTCCTGCATGTGTGTACATGTATCTTCAAGCGCAATCTAAAACATTTCTAATTGTAGTCAACATGGGCAGTTAAGTACGCTGACACGCATCATCAGTCGGCGTTCGTCGTGTTCACGTCCACTCAATCTAAAAGTCCCTATCAACATGACGGCGTCATGGTATAGTGGTTCAATCATTTGATACTCAATTCAAGGGTTGAGAGTTTGAATTTCGCACGGCACTACTGTGCTTTGGCAAGACATTATTCCACATTTCCCACTCTCCACCCAGGTGTAAATGGATACCTGACAATTGCTGGAGTAGTGATAATCGCAGGACTCGCAGGCAGAGCAGCATTAATACTGATATGGGCTACTGTGGATACATA
>BEXV01004652.1:0-11654 GCA_003118195.1 Hemicentrotus pulcherrimus | reverse complement strand
GGGGGTTATTTTGCCCCCCCCCCCCACCACCCAAAAAATAAAAAAATAAAAACAAATAAAAACGTTTTTGCTCATTACGTCACTGAAAGAATGTATATATTTGCTGTAGATTACGCTTCTCGTTTTCGAAATAGAAACTGTGACAATCTTTCTTTTCCTCAATAAGGATTGCGAGATTGATTTATATATTTGTAGTTCCTTGTTCATGCATACACTAAGGACACACACGTCCTTCATTATCAGGGATGCGATTAGAAGGATGTAGGGCATTTTTATGTATTGAGACTTTCATCAAGAATCCAATTTACTTTCTTTTTCTTTCTATCTGTCTTTCTTTTTTTTTCCGAGTTTCCCCCTTCCTTTTATTTTTTTTTGTCCTGGAAATATCATCATTACACTATCCATGTATTTTTTTGTTAATTCTTCTTTTTTTGGTATTAATTCATTATTTATATTTCTATTTTCTTTGGGGTGACAAGGGAGGGGCTGGGGTTTTTTTCTCGCGAATTTAGTCATACAATCTAACCCATATTCAAAATATAACTACGAAGTCACTTATATATATTGTTTAAACCAGAGTCTGCTTAAAAAGTTGTTAAAACATGCATGATACACGTTCCTATAACGTGAATCTCAAGTATATACTTAAAAATTACCGCGTGAGAATCTGTCTCTGAATGCTTGTTATTTGGTGGAAAACAGTAGGTTCGTATTTCGTTATTAAAGACCGTCAATACTACTGGGCCAAAATAGATTAGACCACACAGCAAGGTCACTCTCAACTAACACAAGAAAAAGAGGATCATGGGGGACCAACAGACACCGTTTGGGGAAGTTTTCTATACAGGGGGAGCAAGTAGCTACAAGTAGGACAGTGGGGCTTTAATAACAAAACCATGCATCATCTTCTCGGGGTCAAGAGTGCTTCAATCAGAAGCATCAAGGGCGAATTCTGCACTCAAAGCCTTCATCATATTATAACGGTTAAATCTTTCACGCACTTCATTGTGATCATACTGATTAAATATGACGATTTATTTAGCGTAACCAGGGACGTGATAGAGAAGGACTGGAATCAAGCCGCTCTCCTTTGACCACATGTTCCAAGCCACCGAAAAAAATATGCGCTAATCTTCACCTGTTGACCAGGTGGTGAGAAGAGCGCATGAAATTTTAGGATTTAGAATTTCTACATCAGAAAATGGTATCATAGCAAATGATCAATGTCCCTTTCGATGATTTCTCATCCATTGTTTAATGTGTGTAGAGTAGAACAAGCGAACACAAATATGTGTAATTTCATCCCTTTTTTAACTTAAAAATATTAAAACAAAACACGCGAAACCACGGATTATCCAACTAAATGTTATTGAAGATTGTAAATCATGGATTAAATAAAAGGACATTAAAGGGATGGCCTGCTGGAAATCCATGCGTGTTGAATGTCATTCGCTTGTCCTATATTGCACGCAAATGCGGAGCGATCATTTTGAAGCAGCGAAAAATTAGCGTTGAGGGTGGGGTGGGTTGCTTTCATGTTCGTTATTCTTCGTGTGAATGCGAGCTGCATAGGGAATTATGTACAAACCATAGCTCCACGTATCGATTATATACGGTGAATCCCGATTACTGCTCGAGCCGGGCCAAGCTCGAAACCACCACGATCAGCGACTTTCCGATCCCTTTAAAACATGCACTAGTTAGCACATTATCCTAAAATATTGAATTTTGGTCAGGATGTAATTTTTCTTTGACCAACTCTGGCACACAAATTATAGGAAGGACGGAGTACTAAATTTGAAAATTTGTTTGATGCACTATTCCCGATACAGTCCCCATATAACGTTTTTGATTTGCACTGAAATCTTGCCGGTAATGTGATACTTAGTAATAAATATAGCACTGGTGCCCTGTTCCGAAAGTCTCCGTAGGAAGCGCGGTTCGCAGCATGGAACTTCAAAGTCAAGTGGAATGTTACACATCCCATTGTTACGCTTTAGAACTCACTAATGCCTTTGAATAATTTACAAGAGTTTTTTTGCCTCCTTTCTTTCACCTCCCTGGTGTAACTACTAAACGAAATATAATGTTCCGCACTATACTGCTGCACTGTGCTGAAAAACGGGCCAAAAAAAAAAAACAATAGGGGGATTGGTGAGGAAGAGTGTGGAAGAGTAATGAGTATATAATTTGGTTAAAAACCCTCTCCCACCTCTCTCTAGCTCTCTCTGTATGTATCTTACTCCCTCATTCCCTCGATACCACCCCTCTCTCTCTCTCCCGCTCTTTCTCACTCTCTCTCTATATATATATACGTCTATTTATCTATATTTCTCTTATCTCCTCTCCCTCTCTCTCATTTATTAAACGGCTTACTATAATTGAAATAGAAGTGCTAATAACATTGAGTTTTACTGTTATTATTTTTTTAAAGGCAATCCAATCTTTGCTCTTTGCAATATGTATGGGAGCCGAAGAATGAGAAAAGAATTATGGTGATAGTTTGAAATAAATTGGTCCAACAATGAAAGAGTCATGAATGTTTGAGTTAGAGAATTACAAAATAAATGCGAAAAATAGATTGGCCCTTTGGCTAAGTGGACTGTGCCGTACTGATGTACATCTCTCCCGTTTGTCGTGACCCAAAATATCAACCATTCTCCTGAATCCTTCTCTATTAGGGCATTACTCAACATAATGGATTACATTATATTAAAGGTCCTCTTAAAAGAAAAGACCGCCATGAATTAAACTTTTAGGGGGGGGGGAGAACAGTTTAGTAATGTTCTATGTTGAAAAAATGGGAAATTTAAAATACCCATACGGATAGTGATAACAATAACGAAAACAAATTCTAATTTTGTATCCGATTTCGCTCAAATTTTTAACATTCTACATTTCGATTAATTTGTTATAATAGGGTGATCACACTGCCTGTGCACACAGTCTGCCCCATTTACACACACACACACACACACACACAACAGCAGTCAGTTGGTAGAAATAGCAATTGTCGTAAATGTATTTAAAATAAACTATAGAATATTTTTAAATTTTTATTTCACATAATTATATTTCAAGCATACCTTTAACTACAATTCTGTGTAGTTTCATTGTTATAGGCATGTGGGAAATAGGTTAAATTATTAATTAGAATATTGTCTTTTCAGCCATGTGTGACATGGCCCGCTGATCGCCCATTGACTGTTATTTTGCGTGGTGAAAATGCTCCTCAATATATAAAACTCCCCTACAAAAATGCAATATCCTCATGTGTTTCACTCATTGAACCAATTTGTTGTTTACACTTATTAAAGGTAGCCACAACTGTACTGCCCCCCACCCCCCACCCGCAAATTAGTCTACCCTCTCAGAAATACAGTGTGAAAATTACATGGACATGTGTCTCTCCTAACAATTTTCTATTTTGTTGTTGTTCTTATTTCAAATTCTGGTCTCATGCATCTTCAAATTAATTGTTTTTTTGTTGTTTTTTTTCGGATTGAAACATGTATCCATTGCTCACCTTCAGTTTGTCCTTCAGAAAGGAGAAAACATATGTATGAGCCGAACTACCGTGCGTGTCAAAAAAAAGTTTACACTTAGAAAATTGTCATTTATTTTAAAAGTCTGCTATGAACTAAAGGTTTGCGAGAGTGCAAAAATCGACTTGCGCAAAAGTATCTAAGTGAGCGAATGAATTGAATGTATCAAATGAGATGCATTGCATTTGCTTTTTGAAGAAACAAAGTCACACACACAAACGCCTGCCTAATTTTTGTTTTGATATTAAATATTTGATATTACATATATTGTATGGCAATGCAAATGTTGTTAGGGGTGTTATTTATTCAGACATCACATGTATTACTTTTGCGCAAGTCAACTTTTCCACTCTCTTTATTAAATAAACAATGCCTCCTGTTCATTCAAGCGTGAACAGATACCACACACAGATGATACCAACAAATTTGGGATAAAACACTCTTAGATATAGATGTTTAATCATTTACTGTTCATAGATGATTTTGTAATGATTTTGTAATGATTATCAATTTTCTAGGTGTAAACTTTTTTTTGACTCACACTGTAACACAAACATAAACACACACGTACTAATTGCACACCGCCAAGTGGAGTCCTTCTCAACACCAATTGACCGGCGATGGCCATTTATTTTGTTCATGGGAGTGTAATATTTCATCGGTTTATTTCTCCTCGGTGGAAGTGGAGCAATAAAGCAATGTATTTCTTCTTCTTAATATAGATTCATTGGACTATTCGCCCAGCAAGAATTCTATGACATTCTATTTTTTTTCTTTCTTTTTGGTCTTTCTTCCTGAATAGCTGTCAAGCCATTTTTACCACGTTTTCTTCCTCTTACCGTCCCTTGATAATAGTTCTGATTATCCTTTTTCAACGTGAAAGAAACTGTGTTGAAGCGATTGGAAATGTTGATCATGTAGCAAATAGGTGAGCTTTTGTAATCATCCAAAATATAATAACAACAGCTCAGTCTTGCTAAGATTTCTTTAACGTTTAACACAACATTCTGCAAGGATTTTCTAAATATATACATTTTAAGGCAAATATGTGATGAAATAATATAAACATTTCGTTTTCTGCTGTAGGCAGAAAAACCCAGATACTTGTATTTGTTCGTCGATATTAGTCTTCAAACACATTTATTAAGCAAATCCTTGCATGTATGTATTATATCACATCCTCTTTCACATCAATGAAAGCTTGCCATCTAATTGTTGAGGCTCCAAGCACTTAAATAAAGAGGGGCTTTGATGTCCTTTCCTCTCGCTCCATTTAATGTTCGAGCCTTTACAGGGTTGATATATTATGTTATTTTATTCTGCTTCTACTTATTACAGATTGACTTGTCGTTTTAAAAAGGTCTCTAAAGTTACAATTTCATTATGCATTTATGGCTAGTTTGGTCTAAGCACCTTAATCTCCTCTCTAATCTAAATACATTTCGTATGTTTAGGCGTTCCTCTTACGAGTAGAGTTTTAGGGGAGCTATAATGTTTCATTTGTCATGATTTTTGACAGAAATACATGTTATTTCTTTTATTACTACTCTCAAAGAACATTATGCGATATACCGGGCAATGCTTACTAAGGATTTTGCGACGGTAACTGAACACTTGATGGTTTCTAGGCATTATGATTTAAGTTTTCATCGTTGCTAGGAAGACTGTAAGACATTGTTCTTGTCATTGCTGGCTTCCAGGGGTGTTTCACAAAGACGAAGATTGACTTCAAGTTTGACCTAAATATAGCATGCCATTCATGCTACTGTTTGCTCTCACCATTTACTGGCATTGATCTATCAAGGGACGTAAACATCATGGTCACAAATCTACAGAATTTATATGTTGTGCTAATTCAATATTGAGGGAAGTAATATTATCTAATGATCGTAATGATGAGAGCAAACAGTTTCATGAACGGCCTGCCAAAGTTAAGTCAAACTTAAATTCGATCTAAGTCTTTGTGAAACACCCCCAGATCATGTGTTTAAATTCGATATCATTACAGCGGGGGAATATTGATAGTCAATTTGGTTGTGGACTGATGTAAATACCAAAGATATGACAGGCCCATCAATTATATTTGATGTAATTTCAACGAATTATGTTGATATTCATTTTGGACATTATTAGGTTAGAGCTGTGTTTGCTGAATCGTTAAGGCATTGCGTTTGTTTTTACTTTATTTGTCGAGATTATATTACATCTTCGTACTATCTGAGCAAAGGTAGATGATTTTTTTTTTTAATGAAAATGGAATTAGTTTTGATATATTGATCGTAAAATGGTAGACATTGTTCTGGTGTTTCATCCTTTCTAGTTATGTGTCATCTTTGAAGTAATTTCATCCCAGAATAATGATTATAATGTTGGAAATGGAATTGAGTGGAATTGAGTTAAAGATGTTGATAGTATAATCGTTACAAATATTTTGTTTACGGCATTCTTTCAGCTACTTTCATTGGTAATCATTTCAGACGTTGACTAAATGTTGATCATGTAATAATGGTGATGAAGACGATGGCCATGATGATATTGGTGGTGAAGATGACAATGGTAATATAGATGATGGAGATGTGGTGATGATGACGATACTTACTTTTGCAGTTATCACGTTTATTCTTCCTTAGCATTTTATTAATAAAATTTCGATTTTTGGAATGGAATTCGACACGTGGAATGCGGTATGATAGCAAATGTCAAACATTTTTTTTCGTCATAGCATTTTCTGAAATTACATTTGATCATTGATGTCATTTCGTCAATGAATGATGATCTTTTTAATGGAAATTGAATTGGTGTGGAGATAGTGAAAGTAAAATGTAAGACTTCTTTGTCATTGCGTTCTCAGAAATTAAGTCAATTTCAGCAATGAATGATCTTTTTAACGGAAATTGAATTATTGCGGAGATATAATGAGTATAAAGTTAGACGGTGTTCTTGTTTTTCATTCATCCTGATCATATTTATCTAGGATTCCATTTAAGCAAGGAAGGATGATAATTTAATGTTAATAAACAGAATAAGTGTCAATGCATAAATGATGAAATGATGGAAATTGAACTTGTTATTGCATTCCTCAAGTTATCCTATTCATCCTTCATTAAATTTAAAGAATGGAATACAATTTAGGAAGGGAATAAAAATAGAGATGTTAATTATTACATATTGTAAGTCGTTGTTATTATTTTTTTTTAATCTTCATTCTTCGATATCATATATGATATGTGGTGCTTTATGAACGCGTGATATTTGATTAATAATAATAATAATAATAATAATAATAGTCATTTCTGTAGCGCCGTCTGTCTAGAAATTCTATTTTGAGGCACATTAATTATTACCCTGGTTTTAGCCTCACTGCCATTTTAGCGCTCAAGCATTTCTAGGATTTAATTCCTGACACCTTGGAAATTAAATTCATACAGATGTGATGATGAAAATCAGTATTCCCAGTCAGGTAGAAAGCGAGTGTCGTGGATCAGCTCGACGTGTAAAAATTAAATTTTGCGTACATAATAAAACACTTCATTATATATACATGAGAATTTATTGTTATGGAGAGTACGTGATTGAGGTCTATCTCTTTGCTCGGCTAATCTCCTTTCCTGCATTCTCTCTCTCTGTCTCTCTCTGTCTCTCTCTCTGTCTCTCTATTCCTCTCCTTTTTTCCATTTCACACATTTCCCCCTCTCTTTATTTCCATGTCCTTCCTTTTCTTTTCTATTTTCCCGACCCTTTCCCTTACATTGCTTCTTTATCCTCTCTCCATCTCTCTCTCTCTCTCTCTTTCTATTCTTCTGTTTGTTCTCAAACATAAACCTCTTTCATCCCCCTCGTCTTTTCTGAATCAATCTCCGTCTCTTTATTTCAGTTGTTTTCTAAAATTCAATATTAGCTTCTAATAATTCTTTGCTCTTGTCTAATTCCTTTAATGTAATTCGTGTATATTATTGCAAATGCCCTTACAAAAAGTACCATGGTCATTTAACCATGTTTTTGGTCCAAATTACCATCCAACATGATAACCCCTATTATCATGGTTCTAAAACAATGAAATTCATTGTTTGATGACCTTATGTATTTCATTGTTTTGGTATCATGATAACAATGATAACCATGATACCACGATAACCATAATAACCATGGATAACCATGGTTACCATGGTGGATGGTTATTTGGACAAAAAACAGTTTTGTAAACATGAGCTAGGGGAGCGATGGAATGAATAATGCCATGAAGGAAATTTGATGGAAAAATGTGATTATAATGGTATCATCCACAAAGAATGTTTGCCTAAATACCGAAGTTTTGAGTAACAACTGTTATTTCCCTAAATAGCAGATAACACATGTTTTGACGGAGATCAATTAAGAGATAAACGACCAAAACAATCGAACAAAATCTGCTCGTCATCCTTAAGGTTGTAATGAGGCAATCAACACATTTATTTAGTGCAATCATTAATTGTTATCACTCCTCAGTGCCCGTTCATAATTTTTGCAATTAACGCAATGTAAGCTCTCTCATTAATTATAATTGTTGGTTTTGCGGCATAAATACGACTAAAACATACCACTATATGGACCAATGACATTTACCGAAGCCTAGTAATTAGTTCAGGGGCCTAATTGGACGAAGTTTTCCTTGCTTGAAAAAAACAATAAACAGTCCCAGGTATATTGTCGGGCTGCAATTATAGCCCGCAGGATTTATTTATTAATTGCACGATGACAGAGTTGTGTAGTAGCCTCATGTATAATAGTGCTGACCTGTTAAAGATGCTCAGTTGTATACGAATAAAACACAGCAGTGAGAGCATTGGTAATTTTACTTATGCCCAAAAAACATATTTGTTTTATGAGATTATGTTTTATTTGTTTTATAAAATGATGTTTCAAAACATGATTTTGATATTGACCGATCATTATCATTGGATAATAACCTGTCATTATCCATATTACGCGTTAGGCAAAATAAATGCCTGGTCACGTGTACGCTTTTAACCAATCATGTGATTATGATCCACGTCATCATCTTATAATGGGCTCTCATGGGAATTCGACACCATCCTCTGGTGTTTATCAAATAACGGGCATTGTCAATCACCAAGATTAGCCTTCAGTCTTTGACCAACAAGCCTTATGTAATGCTTGGGAATTTCCACAAACTGTCCCATACGGAAAAGTCAATATCTCACATTTCCCTCACCCCAAGACTCCGAAAGGCTGTTGGCCTACGGGTTGCCGTATGCGAAACTTGTACTATTGTACACCCATTAATGGTAACCAAGTCTGGTGTCTTCTGCGCATGACTGTCGACCCTCTCCCTTTAAACCAATCAAACAAAACTATTGTTTCAATGACAATTGAGGTTCACGTTGCTTTCTAGCTTAAGAGAAGAAATAACAATATTTTTTCCCTAAATTAATCTGACAGTTGACTTGCTTCAGGTATACGCAACGGATTTGAATTTTGATATGAAATTTAATTTTTACAGACGTTTACCAATCAGATATGATAGGTTAGATCTTGTGATTGGAGCCTTGGGTTTGAGCCGTGGTCCGCCAGAATCAGTTTGTAGTTGAATACAGAGAGCTGATCAAGTGAGTGTACTGCTAGACCAACTCATGTCAACGTATGGTTGTATCTGTAACCATTTCCGATCCATTCCTTCTCGACTCAAGGCTGAAATATCGATGTTGTACTTTTTGATTAAAACTCTACCCAGGATTCAAAACCAAGTTTAACAAAATGAATATTGAGGCTTCTTAGTAATTTCCTGAATTTCAGCAGTGCTTGAATCAACCAAATTGGATCAATCGAGTTTGGTTTCGTCTTAAATTTATTATTTATTTCGCTATATGAGACATACAACAGGTTGGGAAAAGGTATAATTGTCCAGTCGTGTTTATTACATTTCTAGCAGCAATTGAAAATGAGAGACAATTAGTTAAACTGGCAGAGTTTAATGTCACGGCTGTGGTTCTACGAGTTTCGTTCATTATCCTATTGTGACGTAACCTGCGAGAGGGGCATTTTCATTAAAGCACTCGCAAACATGAATTATTTGTATAATATATTCAGGTGATATTTGACTGAGCCTACATTACCATATTAATTACTTGATTTTAGATGAGGACGAGCTACGCTGTTTCTGAGCACGCAATGGTATAGAAATATGGAAAAAATTGTTTTAAGTTCGAAACTTTAGGAAATTGCAGTGTAGCTCCTTCAAGATTTGCGTAGGCGCCTCATGGAAGGATTATGCTTCATATATCACATCTGTCAATTTGTTTTTTCTTCTTTAGAAAGTCACTCTCTGTAGAAATCCCCACATCTAGTTTACACCGTTAATTCTGCTTAATTCTGCAGACCTTTTCAGGCTCGTGTAAATGGCAGTGAATATCTGCAAATCGGTTTGGTTATATCAAAAGGTTTGTTTTTGATATTCAACATTTTATTTCAGATTGTAAAGTTACACTGAATGGGGTTATTTTTGTTAGGATTTTATGAAAATGAAGAAATTTAATTCAATATTTTCATTTTATACGTCAAATATTACATATTTTCCACTAAATGCAAAGACCATCTGTTATCGATAAATTATTTTGAATGCATGTCAAGATATTATCGTCTCCTAAAGGAAATGACATCTATAAAAGGGAGGTGAATTATGGAACAATATTGAAAACTCAATTAAAAATGTTACCATTTCAAATCGAAATTCAGGTTGCCACATATAAATGACTTTCCTAATGCATAAATTACCATATAAATTATGTCGTTTTGCTTTATAATTGTGTTCTAGTTTGTAACGTCTTGTTTACGTCTTGTATTTTATTATATTGTGAATTTTAATCTTTTGTATTTTCCACATTTGTCATTTATGTTATGCATGGGTTCACCCACTTCCCTCAAGCCATCGGTTTTATCGGGAAATAATAACCCAGTACACTTCTCAATGTATATGTATTGTATGCGATTTTTGTTCTAATGAAATTATAAATCGAATTGAATTGAATCAAAAAGCAATAATTTAAACCATTTACTAATGGATGGAAAAATATTGTTTTGCTATAAAAAAAAAATAAAAAAAAGATTTTCTGATAAGATATCTCCCTGTTTTATGTAAGTTTGTTGTACTCAATATTATGTGTCATATATATATATATATATATACATGTAAGAGTAACACAAAGTTTTAGTATGGGGTCACTTTTGAATTTGGTTCAAATGAACATATTGCAAGCATATGAAATGTTACAATATTCAATAATCGTTGTTGCGGTTACAATAGTCTAAAGTGATACGATTGTAAATAATAAACTCTTTGTGTTGAAGAGCTTCTCCCTCTTAAGACTTACATTACTTAAGCTTTAAAACAATGTTTACTGACTACTATCGACCGGTTTGCTATTCCCGTTTGGAAATTATATATCCGAACTGCATATTCTGAGATGTTTACGGTTGCAGCTACCATGGAATGGTTTTACGCGCTATTCGAACTATTTGCAATTTCCTAGGAGAAGCGGTTTATTGTTTTTTATTCATTTTCTCAAAAGCGGAAGTGTCTTAGGCGCTGAATTTCTTAGCGCATATAATAAGTCCACTGGGGCATCCAAATATATCAGCATTTTCAAGAATTACTATCCATCCAATTTTCAAACTTTTACACAACTTTGCATTACCTTTAGATTATACAATGCAGTCATGGGCAATATTTGATAAAGGCATTTTAAAACAAAATGTTTCTTTAATTTTGATTGGTAGTTGGAAATGATGATGATAAAGATGACAATGATGGTGGTGTGATGATGAAATTGATGATGACACTGATGAAAATTATATTGATGATGAAGCTAATAATAATAATAATAATAACAATATGTAATTCTTATATAGCGCTTAAAGGTAAAGACCAGTATTGGAATCGCCCCAATTTCAAAAAAAATGAAATGGAAGCTCTTTTTACCAATCATGTGAAAGAATATGTTGTGACTAATACATGAAGATAAAAAAAATCCTGGGAAACCGCCTACTAATTGATATATTTCGTAAATTAGTTTATCTATGGTCTGTGAGAGATACACGCACGTGTGCGTATGG
>BEXV01004648.1:0-11644 GCA_003118195.1 Hemicentrotus pulcherrimus | reverse complement strand
GGGGGGGAACTAGGATAGTGTAGGGTTCAATAGTACAATGTTTCATTGGTTCTGTTCTGCATCCAAATGGCTTGTTATTCTTTTGGAGCTTCACAAGTTCCATTTGCCACCTGGGTATGACGTTTGATATGACAGGGTAATCTCGATGCATTTAATTTTTGGTCTGATTCTGTCCGCCAGCATCTGTCTTAAGTATGATTCTGTTTTCACACTGGCAATATTTTGCTTAACTCCATACTATAGGTGGGGCAAATTCAACTATACAACTTTCAAAAGTAAAAGTGCTTACCTTGACCATGTACATTCAAAATGGCTGCCGTTTTGGTGACAAACATTTAATAACTTCTTATCCATGGGTTTGAGGGAAATCTCAAAATTATGGCAACCCCTTAGTTGAATTTGTTATGTCAGAAAACATATAATTAGAAACTAAAATCATTAGAATCAGACGATGTAAACTGTGTTGGTGATTTTGACCACCAGTCTAAAGTGCATTTACCTTTTCGACCATAGCGCCCTCATTTAAGGTCGGAGTTATAACAAACTATACATTTTTTTAATCCTCATGACCAGCCGAGTAATTTGATATGAAATTTGATAAGGTTAACTGTGTTGGTAAATTTGACCTCAAGTCAAAAGTGTGTTGACCTTTCAACGTGTTTTGCCATAGCGCCCTCATTTAAGGTCGGAAGTATAGCAAACTATACCTTTTTTGAATCCTCATGACCAGAAAAGTAGTTTGATATGCATATCGACACGATTGGAATATATTTGAATTTCTACCCTGTATGACCTTTGTTGACCCCTCACGAAAATGCCTGGGATTTTCAAGGGGGCAGCCCAAGTCAAAATTGTTCGATATTTTTTTTTAATCCTCATGACCAGAAAAGTAGTTTGATATGCATATCGACACGATTGGAATATATTTGAATTTCTACCCTGTATGACCTTTGTTGACCCCTCACGAAAATGCCTGGGATTTTCAAGGGGGCAGCCCAAGTCAAAATTGTTCGATATTCATCAGGGAACACAAAAACACTTTCAAACCTTTGTTCCCCGAGATTGGTCACGGGACCTACAGGCTGGTCTACCAGCCTTTTCCTTTCAACAAGCCAAACAATTGGCGGATCACACATCATCTTTCAGAGCCGAACTGGCTGCAATTGTCCTTGCGCTTAATTGGCTAGAGAACATTGATGTGTATGTTGGCATTGTTATTTTTTTGTGTGTGATTCCATAAGCGCCCTGCTCGCCGTAATGGATGAAAAAGATATTAAATTTGTGACTGAAATTATTACATTAAGTACAAAAGTATCGTAAAAAGGAAAACACGTACACTTTGAATGGATTCCTAGCCATTGTGGTGTACACGGAAATGAAATGGCAGATTTTTATGCAAAATCTGCTTTACAAAATAACATTGAAATTTGTAATAAATTATCCTTTTCTGAAATAAAAGAGTATTATTACCAGCAAGTATATAAAACTCTGCCAAGTCAAATGAAATATTTCGGATAGTTTTCTTAGACAGATGCTGCCTACAGTAAATCAACCATATGTATGTAAGTTGAATAGATTTGAAGAAAGTATTCTCCATAGATTAAGAATAGGAGTGATAGGTTTGAACTTAGATCTCTTCAGATTGAATCTGCACTCGAAAGGCCATTGCAATCACTGCATAGGACGTACTGAAACTATAAACCACTTTCTCACTGAATGCCCAAAGTACATTATATCAAGAGCTATATTACTCGTAGAAACTGATTTATCACATCCACAGGAAAATCATGACACTACTTAAACTTTCAGAAATAATTAAACAAAAAGCAATAGTTCGCTTCGCCTTAAGAACAAAGCGGCTGTATCAAAACCATTAAATAGATTTTTGATTTTTTTTTTGTTGATTTTTTTCTTCTTCTTTTCTTTCTTATCTTCTCTTTTCATTTTTTCTTGCACCAATAAAGCCCACAATACTTGTAACTAATTTGACAATTTAAAGTTTCTAACATTTCGGTGATCGCCTCCAGCATCACATGCCAGCTGGCACCCCCTCACCTATGCCGGAGTGCCCAAGGTTAAAACCGAAAGTCTGCGAAATGTACCTCAAAGACTGGTAAGATGGCATTTTGAAAAGGGTGGGTGTGAGTGCGAAGTATACATGTCCATACAGAGGTGATATTTGAGCGCGCACGTGCGCGTAAACACAGTACGTACAACAAGGCAGTCTCTTTCCAAATTTATTAATTTATTGATTTTTTTTTTCTTAAAAAGAAAAGAAAAATAATATAGGGTCTAAAAAGAAAATAGGCAAAGAAAAGGGGATGGAAATAGAAAGAATCCTAAAAATAGTCATTTATGACATGAAATTGTACATAGGTATATATATATATATATATATATATTCATAAAATAGTGTGTGGCAAAATTAGTCAAATGTGACTGATTGCCAAACAAAATCAAATCAAGAAGAAGAATAAGTATGTTCGTATTTATCGATCCCACCGTAATCTTATTAATCATGGTCAACAACGCATGAGTAGTGCTGTGTTTTGCACGAAACTCGAAATGCAACTGGTATAATAATTCATGTGTTTCCAGGAACTTACATGTACGTGTAAAAACTAATTTTTCCAAAACTTTAGATAAACAAGTTAGAAGCGATATAGGTCGGTAATTTCCTAAAACCATATTGCCGCCTTTTTTTAATATAGGAATGACTCGAGGGAATTTTATTGCTGAGGGAACAACTCCAGTCGAGATAAATTGCAAATATAAGTCAAAGGATTCACAATTACATTTAAATTCTTTTTTAGCAATACGTTAATTATATTATCATGCCCTGAACTTTGTTTATTCTTCAATTCACGTATTATGCCTGCAACTTCTGTTTCATCTGTAGGTGTCATAAAAATAGAATTTGGGTTAGGATCATTGAGAAAATCTGTAAAATGTTTAGAAGCGTCGGGAATGATACTGGCAAGATTTGGGCCTATACCGACAAAGTATTCATTGAACGCATTTGCTAAATTTTGTGGATTTTCAATTATTTCTCTATCTACGTTAATTTTTGAAGCGGTGCTTTTCTGAGCGTTACCTTGTAAAACATTCTTAATAACTTTCCAAGTATTCTTTACATCTGTTTTATATTAGTCAAACTTCTTACAAAAATACACCTTTTTAGATCTTCTTAGTATACCTGCAAGTATGTTTTTGTAACTATTATACTTTTTAAAATATTTTTTTCACATGGTTTTTCAATTGCTTTTATATAAAGATTATTCTTCCTGTTTATGGAGCGCAAAATACCCGGGGTGATCCAAGGGCACTTTGGAATCGTTTTGTAGTTGGACCGTTTCGTTTGTCTTATAGGAAAACAACTATTCATTTTAGATGAGAAAAGATTCATGAAAACATCAAATGCTTCATTTACATTGTTTGTACAGTACATTCCGGACCAGTCCACATTTCCTAACTCTTCTTTGAGAAGATTCACATTATCTTCAGAAAAATCACGTTGGCTATTAGTATTATCTGTGTTCAATATGGGATTCTTATTAAATTTAAAGTGGGAAAATGTGGGAAATGGTTTGACAGATCACAAAGAATTATCCCGGAAGAAAGGGTACACCGAACATTCGTAAATACGTTTTCGATAAGAGTAGCCGAATGAGCAGATATTCTAGTTGGCTTGGTTATTAATGGAAGAAAACCCGCAGTAAGAAGTACATCCATAAACGTTTGTACAAATGAATCATCTTCATATTTAAAGAGATTAACATTGAAGTCACCGAGTAAAAAAACATGTTTTATATACCAAGTATGGGTGTGCTAGTAACTCATGAAAAGTCTTTAAAAAGACATCATGAATAGAATTTGGAGGCCTGTAGGTGATTCCAACTTTAAATGTTTTATCATGAGGAACGATTATTTCAACAAAGAGGGTTTCTATGAAATATATGCAATTGAGATCAGGCCTTAACTTGTACTCTCCTAGGCCTGTCGTTAGTTTTGTTTAAGGAAAGCTTGTTTTGGTACCCCTGCCCCCTTCCCCCTGCGCCCCCAATTTTTCTTGATTGCAAAAAGGAATTTGTATTTGTAAGTGAGAATATATGACCCCTCCATGTCGCTTTTACTTATTCTTTCTCTATCTCTCAGGTCTTTCTATCTTTTTTTATATTTGTTTTTCTTTATTTTTATTACTATTATCATTATTATTTTTTTTTTTTGTAGAAGGGGAAGCCAGCAGCTGCCAGCCCCTCTCTCCTCCTCATCCTCCAATCAATTTTGTGAGGTGCCTTATAACGGNGGGGGGGGGGGCTTTTCCCCAGTACACCACTTACATTAATAACACACAAGAAATAACATCAATTAACAAAAGTCTCGTTTTAATCAACATCACTAACGGTTGGTTTAGCCTATTTAAAAAAGAAACGAATGCATATAAGGCTGAAAGGGGATTCCCTTTAATACAGGGATTTAACCAACACTTGTAATATTTCCACAATTCTAATATCTACCACTGTCACCCTACAAATGGCTTCTTGTCACTAAATTTCATGTTTAAATTATTCAACCAAACTTCAACATTGTTTGCTATATTTCTAAGGAATCATTTGTTGGTGTATTTCTTAGTACAATTAGGAAAAAAAATGAAGAAAATAATGATCCATTGATACCTACATTTATTTTTTATTTTTGTTGAAAAGAGTGCCTATAAATAAAGATTAAATTAACGGTATGTATAGTATATTTTTCTTTACGTTAAAACCTTCGATTCTCAAACTGTTTACGATTGCACTTCGACTCATCATTGCATTCAAATTTACTTTCATACTTTTTGTTATTGAAGATGAATAAAAGAACTGACACACAAATACCAACAATTTTACTTTCGTAATGACGCGGTCATTAGCGTGTGATATTGTTTCGTTATTTAAAAAAGCTCAAATGGTGCCGCGCATATATACATGTACACTGTTAATCATAATGGTTGAATAATATTTTTTACCCCAATTTATGGAATGATTTTGACAATGATTTATTTCTAATAGATCTAGATAATAGTGTTTGTTTTTCGTAAACTGCTAAGGCATGTAAGTGCTACTATGCTAATCAACTAGGGGACCTACGTCCTTAAGTCATAACTGACATAAATGAAGATTAATGCCTCACAAAATGGTACTAATATAGTTGATTGACACGGTTTTGATTCTGGGGCCACACAATAAGGAGGCCGTTGTTTAGTCACTGAATCATGACTATACTTAGCGGGGGCTAGGGTACGGGGCCGCCTCCTCAAATTCAAAAACCGAAGAAAATGAAACAAATTATCAAAAAATTCATTGCATTTTCCCCCGGTCCGCAACACACACAAATTCCTCTGTAGGACCACATTTATTTCTTATAACCAAGACCGCAAAGACTGTCGAAAAATCGGTTCCATGACACATGCTCCGCCGACGATTGCTCCGCCGACAAATGCTCCGCAAAAAGCGATAATTGCTCCACGACATTTGCTAGGCGGAGCAATTGTCGTCGGAGCAATTGTTAGCGGAGCAATCGTCGCTTTTTGAGGAGCATTTGTCAGAGGAGTACTCGTCGCCGGAGCATGTGTCGGGTTATCGAAAAATCATCTCAAGTCGATCTAAACAGCCATGTCCACCTTTTGAAATCTGCGAATACATGTACCTGTATTACCATGATGCATTACGTGACGAGTTTATGGTGTCGCGGTAAAAAAAGATTTAGGATAAGAGTTTTGTTAGATTCGGTGAAAGTTTGTACTTAAAGGCAGAATTATGCTGATAAAATTTTGTTGATGTTTGAGACCACCTAGCACCTGTCGAAGACTCGAAGAAGAATTTGTCGTTCAATCGAATGGGTGATGAAGAAGCTAGTGGGTACTGATTTTTCCGTGTCCGTGCAATAATAAATGAGGTTGAGCTAGTGGTTATTCGAGACAATATATCGACAATACCAACAGGTGGCCTGTACTTTTACAGAAGAAGGCCAGTTGAGAAGATCTGAAGAGCGTAGGAGATGTACATGAGGAAGGGAGAAGATCCCGGTGTCGGGTAGATTTCAACACACCACTGGTCCACATCATATTAATGTGTATAAATCGTTGAATTAGAAATATTAGTAACACAACATGTGAGGGTAAAACCAAAAAACGGCACCTACAAAGGGAAATCTCGAAGCGACAATATACATTTTTTTTTTTTTTTTTGATTGACATTCGTAAGCTTATGATATACGCCCACACGGTGTATGGAGATACAATCCTACTTATACCGACTGTGCTCTCTTGTCAACGGTTGACCATTTTGTTTTCCTTGTTTGTTTAATTTTTCTTTACTTTTTAATTTGTACTGGTATTCATTGAATGTAACTTGGTAATGTTTTGTTGTACACCTCATTCATTTAACGAACAATTGGTAATCTTAGAAAGTAGTAAATGTTTGGTACAGGGGGAACAATGGCTTTTCCGTTAATCATTCTCTGATATTTTGCTGATATATCAAATCAACATAGAAAAGATACAATGCTTCAAAGGTGGATTTCGCTATGAAAAGTGTGACACGTCTTTAAATGACTATTTATGCTGCTGTTGTTGTTGTTGTCGGCGTTGCATTCTTTTTGAGGAAATTTACGACTTTCACTTGTTTGTTCTTTCATTTCCGTTTAATATTTGTAAATTCGTGCTATTCATCAACATCTAGTTTTTGCTAATATTTTTTAGTTTCCTGTTCTCCTTCGCCTTTCCCTCCTTCCCTTTCCTTTACTAATAGCCGAAGCTCAGATCCACGAGTCCACGAAAACCCTTCACCTCAGTTGGAACCTTTTTTGCCAGATCGGCGCTGTGCGTTGCGCAATCTTCTCGAACATCATTGGCCAGCACCTCTGGTACTGGTGAAAGGGTTGTGGGGGTAGATCTTGGGGGGCTCTTATTTGTTTACCATCCTCCGTTTTTCCTCTTTCTTTCCCTTTTCTCTTCAAGTATGTTGAAACCTTTTTTTGCCAGATCGGATTTTCATCCAGGAAAACCTCACTAAACTTAGGACTGATTTATTCTGGGAAATCAAATCAAAACTGAAAAACGACATCAAGCATGTTTGGACTCAAGATGGCCGCATCAAAGTTGTAACTAGTGATGATCGTCGGGTAACGCTCACAAACAGAGAACACCTAAAACGGATTAAACCGTCTTCTTAGTACACATTTCCGGAATGTGTACTTTAATTACTTTGACTATATAGTAAAACTTTCATTCTTTTAATACGCTTCTTAAGCCTCCGCCCATTATAAGTTCCTAAGCAGTTTTAATTGGCCAAATCTTTAGTACACGTCATTATCTTTTCTTTTGCTGTGTGCATACTGAACAGGACCATTCACCCATGTCAGACAAAGGGATCGAACGCTACAGGGCGTCATAATGCACATGCTGGTCGTTGAACTCTAGTCTGTTTCATTGGGTAGTGACTGAATGAACTTTTACATTCGGCGTAGACTTTAAGTGGTTTACTTACAATCTTTTTTTAAAATCCTTATTCCGTTTTACATTATTTTATTTTGTCTTTGTTTTTGCTTCTTTACGTATACTGTTAAATAATGGTAGTTTGTGACTCCCCTTTCCCCTTTACTAACCTATCCAACTAAGAATTTGACTGTTTATTCCAAGATACGCAAAATGAGTTTGATAATAATAACAAAAATAACACGTATGGTACAAATATGAACCCGAATGAAGAGGATAATTTATCGGATATAGACCCTGACATTAACTGTCCTGTACTTGATAGTCCAAGTAGATACTGGCTACCAGCTGATTTTAATTCTGAAATGAACTTTGATAATGATTCATTAAGGTTACTCCATTTTAACGCAAGAAGCCGAAACAAAAATTTCGATAATATACATGATTTTATTACGAAACATATAAATACTAACTTTTCAATATATGGTTTTAGTGAAACATGGATACACCCATTGACACCAAAAGAGTTATTTTGTGTATAAAATTACAGTTTTCTTCATCGTGACAGAACAAAGAGTAGAGGTGGTGGAGTAACCATGTTAATCCATGATTCATTGAATGTAAAAGAAAGAGCGGACATAATTTTGGCGCACAATTTATGTGAGTCTCTCTTTCTAGAAATTGAAAAATGTGATAGGAAAAATGTAATTGTCGGAATTATTTATCGTGATCCTAGTTCAAATATAGCTGATTTTAATGATGATGTAAATACGTGCCTTAATAAACTGTTAAATGAAAACAAGGACATATATATTATGGGTGACGACTGGAATATAAACTTACTAAACGCCTCATCAATTGCAAGTGTTAATGACTTTGTTAATATTATATATAATAATTCTTTTCGACCCTTGATTAACAGACCCCCGAGAATAACACGAGGCTCGACAACCCTTATTGACAATATATTAACAAATGTCTGTGAAAAACAAATTTACTCTGGAATATTATATAATGATGGAACTGATCATTTCCCAATTTTGTCTGTTACCCATAATACAAGGTCCAATCCAAAAGCTGATGACAATATACATTTTACTAAAAGATGTATTAGCCAAGAAAATATTGATGGTTTTAATAAAAATGTACTCTCATTTGATTGGATTGGATTGATATACTATCATTATGTAATTGTAAAACGACCTTCTTACATCCTTCCCCGCTTTACATAATATTGATGATGCATACAATAATTTCTTTGAAGTATTCAACCTAATGTTTAATGTTAACTGTAAAATGGTAAAGAAGAAAAAAACTAGTTCTTCGGCTAAAAAACCTTGGGTAACTCAAAAATTGGTACAATGTATTAATAGAAAGAATCATCTACATAAATTATTTTGCAAAAAACGTACTAAATCGGTTGAAATTAAATATAAGAAATATCGAACCAAATTAAATGAAATCCTAAGAACGGCTCGTAAAAAGTATTATTGTGACTTGTTAACCAAGAACAAGCATAACCTTAGGAAAGTTTGGCAAATTATAAACGATTTAATGTGTAAGAAAAATAAAAGAAACTTTCCATTATATTTTATGAAAAATAATGTAAAAGTATATAAAAATGAAGATATTATAGTAAATGAATTTAACAATTTCTTTTCTAATATTGCTGCAAATACCTTAAAACAAATTCGTCATAATTCTAGAAAACGATTTAGCCACTACCTTAAAAATCCATGTCAAACTTCTTTGTCTTTTTATCCAACCAATGAATTAGAAATCATCAAAATTGTTAAAGATATGAAAATGAGTTATAGCACTTGCTTTGATGATATCAATACTTTTGTTGTAAAAAAGTAATCTATTCCATATTAACCCCTCTAGTCCATATAGTTAACTTATCTGTATGTTAAGGAGTAGTACCTAATAATCTAAAAATTGGAAAGATCATTCCTGTATTTAAAAAAGTCGATAAACACTTATGATCCATTTATCGACCAATTACATTATTACCATGTTTTTCACAAATCCTAGAAAAAATAGTTCATAAAAGACTAATTTCTTATTTGGATAGAAATAAAATATTAAATAATAGTAAATATGGCTTCAGGGCAGGACATTCGTGTGAACATGCATTAATTGATTTAAATAACACACTTTAAACTAATATTCATAATAATTTTCACTCATTTGGTATATTTCTAGACTTGTCGAAAGCCTTCGACCTCATACACCACAACATACTTTTATATAAATTATCCCTTTATGGTAACAGGGGAGCAGTGTGGGAATGGTTCTAGAGCTACTTACTTGATCGACGTAAGTATACTTCATTTAATAATTATAATTCCTCGACAGCCCAGTATGGTGTCCCTCAAGGCTCCATACTGGGCCCGCTCCTCTTCCTCATTTATATTAATGATTTATGTACAGCGTCTTCTTTTTTTATTATGTCTTATTTGCAGACGGCACAACTATCATTTCAACCCATAGCAATTTCATTTTTTTGTTAGAAAAAACAATACTGAATTATGTAAAATAGCCGATTGGTTCGATGCTAACAAACTTATTGTTAATTATGAGAAGACTAATGTTATGTATTTTAGAAAACCTCATGTATCACACAATTATTTAGATTTTCATGTAAAAATGAAAGAACTTACTTTAAATCTTGTTAACTTTGTCAAATTCCTAGGATTTATACTTGATGATAATCTATCATTTAAGGAACACCGGTTTTTTAAGTAATAAGATGTCAAAGAACATAGGTATATTATCAAATTACGTAGTACCCTTACAGAAAAGCACTTGTTAATGCTTTACAATTCGTTAATACTTCCCTATATGTATTATGGCAATATAACTTGGGCAAGTTGTGGCACTACTAAATTGACCCCTATACATAGACTGCAAAAAAAGGCTTTACGCATATGTTCGAATTCCCCTTACTTAGCTCCGTCACGCCCATTATTTGCAAGATTTAACACATTGACAATTTTTGATATTAATGAAATCCCAATTGCGATCCTGATGTATTATGTGAAACATAATTTAGCACCTCTTAATATAACAAATCTATTTCAGTATACCAAAGATATAATACCCGTTCCAACTCCAAATTCCATTTACCATTAGCACATAATCAATCGACTCTTATTGCATTTAAATCTGCTGGTCCTCGAATATGGAATTCCTCCCTTCTGATGTAATCTCCATCATTTAAAACCAAACGCAAACGTTCAATAATAACTACCTATGCCAAATAAACGTGTAATTTCATCTCTCCTCCCTACGTTTTTCTTATTTTGCCTTTTCCTTTTCCCTTTACCTGTATGTTTAGTGCTTAATGTTTTTATGTTTTTGTTTTATATAACTAAGTTTGTTTGTATCTCATGTTTATGCTATGTATATTTGTTTATGTATTGGGGGCCCCATTCACCAAGCTTTGGCTTTTAGGGGCACCCTGACCATTTACACTGTATCAGTAATGTTCATACACGCATAATTTGTATACTGTTTTTATGGTTTAATAAAACGAATTGAATTGAATTGAATTGAATGTTTTAACCTTAATTTTCTGTTGAAGCAGTTATCAACATTTTAGAGCATTTGTTTAGTGACGTGTGATATGTGCAAAAAAAAATGTAATAGTAGGAACACTCAAAACGCCTTGTTCTACTGACGAAGCGGATCGGTGCTCTCTGGAAGTTCTGTTAGTGATCTTAAGAATTCATTATATCATTTGGCTGGTTATATCGCTTTCCATCTTATTAGCATTGCCCTTTGATTGTTTATTTTGGACATTCCATCCGATAGCGTGTTATTGTTTCTGGGGCGTTACAGTATTTACAATTTGTGTTGGTTAAGTCGGGTTGGGTTGTTTGGGATACCCATATTTTGAGGGGTCTGCGTTTAGTTCTATGTTGCAAAGTCTGAGCCTGCGAATTACGACTTTGCAGTTTCCGTTGAATAGTTTGTTCGAAAGGTCTTATGTTTGTTTTATTGTTATGTAACACCAGGTTCGCGCTTCAATCTCGTGCATACACTTAACAAAGGGGTTTCAAAGACAATAGTAATTGATTTACTGTTTCACCTTTAATCTGCTTTATCCCAAAGGTGGATAAAGCTAAAGCATGAAATATATAGGTAATCAAATACACAAATATA
>BEXV01004647.1:0-16338 GCA_003118195.1 Hemicentrotus pulcherrimus | reverse complement strand
CCCCCCCCCCCCCCACTAAAAAAGGTCTGGCGACGCCCTGACCATTATAAATAATTTTCTAAGTGATGGGACTCAAATGGATGGGATTCGCATCTTCCTGACGAAATACTCAATCTTTATGTTACTACTTGAAAGTGTGTCGTCTTATTTCGGAGTTCATTATAATAAAACACTACAGTTTGCAGCTTTCAGTGTTTCGAAATATGTCCAATTCTTTTACTTTATGGTTGTCAAATTTGGCACGTGCGTGTATGTATGTATGCATGTATAAATTTATGTACATGTGTTTGGGTACGTGTGAGTTTGTTGTTTGTTCGTTCGTGTGTGTGTGTGTGTGTGTTGTGCGCGCGCGCGCTTGCGTAAATTAGTGTGGGCGTGTGCTCGTGCTAGTATGTGATGGCTATCGCCGATCATATCCTAGTCTAGCCTTTTGACAAGGCCTCGTGACTCTGGCTAAGCGGCTGAGATGAGTCTAGATACCCCTGGTGAACGCGCGACCGAGTGACAAGGCCTCGTGACTCTGGCTAAGCGGCTGAGATGAGTCTAGATACCCCTGGTGAACGCGCGACCGAATGACGAATGTCACGAGGCCTTTTGGAAAGTGGGTTTCACTGCTCTGCATGAATTATTCATAGATACATTTTGACCAATCAGAACGGCGATCCAGTCCAACTCGTTTTCGTTCGATGTAGAGGTCAGAGGTCTTAGACCATATGTTCGTATTACGTAGAGTTTACTGTGCATGTGTGTCTGTGTGTGTGTGTGTGTGATGGATACTATGCTGACGTCCGATGCGAGGATACGTTCGCTGATTGGTCGCTACCATTTTGGTAGCGAATTCCAGTCGGAAACAAAGGTTAACATAAGAAATCGAAATCACATTACTAAAGGCTACTTGGCAGCGCTTCTCGCTCTCTCGTTCACCCGGGTTTTCGCGGTTAGTCTCGTTTTAGTCGCTCGGCGTCTAACAGACAAGTGGCCTTGTTTAAAGGCTCATCCTAGTCCAGATTTCGGCCTATTTAATTTTGATCTCCACCAGTACCAACGCTACCTCTACCTCCTCACTTGCTCCCAGCCGATGGTGGCGTGATCATTAAATTAGGAGGCTGGGCAAGTGAGCATAATTATGAGTTTGTTGATAACGCTATCTTCGACGGCTTAAATCAAGTGTGTAGGGAAATTATAAAGGACCGTGCAGATTCTGGACTAATCATATCCCCCACACCTCGGTACGGATTTACGCCCCTGTAAATGAACAACATCGAATGGCAATGACATTGTTGTCATAGAAGATTTTCAGATTGTCAGAAAACGGATGAAAAGGAATTATTATTAAAGAAAATGATAAACAGAAGAATGATAGCATATCAACTGATTGAAACCGGGAAACTGAGCCAAATTAAGTAATCAATTAAGATTGATGGAGGGAATACTCACTGAATGTACGCATAGAGAGACTCGCAATTCGGAGCTTGACTGTTCATTTTCCCTCGCAGATCTATGTGAGTTTGGGGTGGTTGGGGTGCACGTGTCTTCTTGCTGGATGTTTTCTTCACCAGTCCTTCCTTGACCACACTCTTTCGGTTCTGGTAATCTCGCTTTGGCGGTTCTGGTGCAATAGTGTAGTCATAGATATGTACGTCGGCATTCTCTCCACTCTCGAGACCAAGATTGTTCACGCGGGACACAGAGGACTGATCATCATTATCCTTCAGGGGTATCATATAGACATTGTTATCAGCAGGCAAGTCAGGGGGAGAGGGATGGGGGATTGGTGGGTATACTTCTTTATCATCATCAATCTCTATATACCCTGGTTCATTGACGTCACAACGACTTTCAGCCTGATGTAAGGCTTTGGTTTCAGTCCCAGAGTGCTTGTTACGGGATTTCCGTGTATACAGCTTATTCGGAACGGGAAGCTGGACACGCACATCTGGCTGACTGGTACTCGTGCTCGATGATAAGGAAAAAGGTCTCGAGAGTGAAACTCCATAATCTTCGACGCTTTCAAGCCCATTATACTGAGCACCGTCGTCGTCAATTTCCGAAATATTCAGTTCGTGCTGTGACGAACTTCGCATTCTGTCAACTGAGTTGAGTGAGTGGATTGGCGACTGTTGCGACTGAAGTGCAATGGCGCTATCCTGCAGAAATGACAGATATGTTGCGGTGAATTCTTTATTTTGAAGGTATGAAGAAGCTGTAAGAAAGGCAGTTGTCAGCTTACCAAACAGATTATAATTCTGCTTGTTAAAAAAAAGCACACCACTATTCAGCTGGGCAGGTAATTTTTTTTCTTAAGATTTGATATGATTTTGCATTTGATTGGGTAAAATGACATTGACCGATTCCTCGTTTCTCGTCCCCCTTTTATTATTAAAGTTTGAAATAGAAGAAGAACAAGAAGAAGAAACGGTGGAAATGTAGGTAATAACGTAAAAAGAACATTAGAAAGAAAAAAAAAAACGTAATAGGCTGTATAGTACGATTCCTGCTTGAAAGCTTACATGTATTAAAAGGACCATTGACATGATTGAAATTTAATCTACGCAATAGTTTATTATTATTGTTTAAGAAGAAAATCTGAAAGGTTCGATTAATCACCTTTTCTTGGGATCTTCGCCTTTGCTGTGCCAAAGCATGGGCACTTGAAGGAATGGATGATAGAGAGGCTCGATTCGCCATTTGGAACTGACCAGCAGGACTTGTGTTGACTCTCCTCCAGTAAACTCCTGGGCGAGGTGCGGTGTCTGCTGTGTTGTGGACACTCCTCGGTAGTCGTTGATCACGGTCGCGGAGAACGTCGAAGGAATCAGACGAATCTGTACTGGTCGTCGAATTCGTCGACGGATAGTAAATTGGTTCTTTTATGGCACTCTTTATGGCGTCCACCCACTTGTTTCGTTGATGTCTGAATAAAGATTTGCAAGAGGTGAATAAGCCGGATATGTTCTTAAATTCTGTTCTTTTAGTCAGTAAGATACCAAAATTTGAATACCTCATTACAAAGATCGAAACTGAACCTAAATATGTAAAAGTAATTACGAAGAGCAAAGTATACAATGTGAAATTTGACTCTGAATCTCATCCATGATTTTTTCTACCATGGGCCTTTGTTAAACAAAAATCGGGAAAAGGTGAAACCCGCAAAGAAAATTGTTTTGGGGTTTTGTAGCATTTATGAATTAAGTACAACTTTGATAATGAATGAATTTTCGACAAGAACAAAAAAGACAGGGCTCCCGAACTATTTTGAACTTTCTTTCCCTTTTACAATCATGACAGCTGGACTCCAAAAGTTGTATCACCAATACAGTTCATTTCCTTCTACTGCTTAATATAACTTTTCGAGAAATAGAACATCTGAAAACCTTACTTGGTTTCAGCCTTCAGAAAAGTAATTTTCTCGCCGCACTGGATACAAAGGAACGTTTCGTTGCTATGCGTTGATACGACCACTTTCTCTGGAAGATTCATTTCAGTGGAGCATCCTTTCACCAAAAGTTTCTTGATGGCCTTAGCTCCTCCAAGTTGTTTAGTGTGTCCTAGAAGGTACGTTTGACCAGCATATGACACAAGTCGCCAGTACAAGGGGTTCAGTTGGTAATCGGTTGACTGCATAGAGGAAGAAAGTACATATTTTGCTAGTTCTAGGGTTGGCCCGATTCGGTCCGTGAGATGTTCAAAGGTAGGGGGATAGGAAACATACTAGTTTCATCTATTTCTTCAAAAACTCTGACCAAATGTGGGAAGAATTATATACTCTGTGATACATAACCTTGGTGTACAGGTCGGGGAGGGAGTAGCCCCCCCCCCCCCCTTCCTCTAGACGTCCCCTGGGCAATAATCGGGCAAAAAGTTACAATTTAGGGCCGAAAGGAAGATAAAAGTTAAAGTCAGAAGAAGAAGAAAAAGAAAAAAGAGCGCTGAAATATAGACTGTAGTGAATCCTTCGTTATTCTTTTTCGATATGCCTAAAATACAACCATTACCAACGTTCAACCTGTAACATGCTTTTGTTTTTATATTTTTACCTTTGACATTACAGTGGATCTGGGAGGGTGACGCAAAACTTATTTCTTGTCAAAAGGGTGCCGTGACTATCAAAAGGTTGAAAAACACTGCAACGTAATACCGAAGTCCTAATAACGTCATTATTCGCTCGTCGTCCAGGTTACTGGTTTCAAACTAAAGAGCCTGCGCTTGAGATTCACCACAAACCCATTCAAGCAACGGACTAGAGCCCGGAGCAGGGCAAAATCAAAATCACCTCGCCATTGTTTAGCCGGAAAAAGTTTGGAACCAGCAACCTTGACAACTTAAATGGCTAGTATGACGTCACACTTCGATATCCTATACATCTCAGACTTACCTTTAAAATCTTTATGCCTTTCTTTTCAAGGATCGAGAGGACACCCGTCTTCACATTAGTTCCTTCTGTCGCCAGTATTGACGCGGGTATATCCTTCATATTATGCGCCATAGCGTCAGATCTTGACGAAGAGTCTGCAAGGAAAGCAACATGTAGTACGTATTTATGTTCCACACTATTCGGGGACATATAAAATCTTTTTTCATGAACATAATTGATACAAAATGTTAAGTATATAATTTTATACAGATAATAAACGAAATTAAACAAATATATTGAATGCATAATTAATGGAGGGCTACAGAAATGAGCAAAGTAGCTTGAGGTGACTGCAGCCCTCAACTTAGATACAACAATTAAAAAAAAGAAAAACAGAAGAAGAAAAAAAAAAGAGTGACTTGTCGAGAAGAAAAGGAAAGGGGAGAGAAGGAGTGTTGGTAATAATACAATACATTTCATACATATGCTGATTGAATGCAGGTTCATTCATGAATGGATAAACGATGCTAGGTCATGGACGATTACACATCATTGTTGAATAAACATGAATACAGTAGAATTACACACGACAGGATCAATACCTAGATAATACCATAGTTTCAACAGCCTCCTTAAAATAATACAATAGTATGAAGGTAGTAGTCCACTTTGTAAGCGAAACATGAAAAGTGCTATTTGTATATTTATATCATCAGCTTTTAGAGTTTTAGTTTTGAAAACAAGGGATTGGTGCGGTCGCGATAGGAAAAATCAGAACATATACGCATGGCTTTCTTTTGTAACAGTAAAATGGCGTCAACGTTGGCTTTCGAATTTGCCCATATAATGTTACAATATGAAATATAAGGCAGTATTTATGAATTATAACATAAACAAGATATTTGAAGGGACATAATATTTCAATATACAGAGAATACCAATATTACGTGAAATATAGCATTTCCCGGCCAAATTCGCGAGTTTATCTGATATTCATCAGCATTTAAGTTTGATTGTTCAAAAGAAAGAAACGACTTGCATACGGACCTGATGGTCTCAGTATATTTGTAAATGTTCATGTAAGGAAGTTGCTTGTCTCATGTTTCATCATAAATTTATCATAATTTCATTATGGAAGAAGGGTACAATATTGTGACTGGGGTATTGACTAGAGTCAACAATTTGAACATGAATCATTATTCAGACATGTCTTTAGCCAACGATCTACTGGCGGGCAAGTAAACTATGAAACTCTTTAAGAAAAACAGAGGGGTGTGCTGGGTATAAGAGACGATTTGAATTACTTTTGTAAAATTCCAAGTCTGTAGTAAAAAGGGGCGATTGAGGGTCTCCCCACCTTTCCCTGGTATATGAACATGTCCGTGCAGAAATGCCATATCCCTTGATTTCGCCCCTTCTTTACTTTATGTCTGACTACACCCATCTGCATTCAGTTGTCCTAAAAATAAATAAATGGAATAACAGTTTAGACCCCAATGGAAAATCATGCATTTTAACTGCATTATTTAAAAACTGTAAAAGTTTGTTGCAATTCTTCCCCCTAACATTACTAACTTGAATAAAAATATTACGAATACGAATGACAGGTCTTAATTTGAATGATAAAAATGACGCCTCGACAAGTGAAGATTAATTTGAATGCTAGTTGAGCAGTTTCTAAATTGAATGACAGATCTATGAATTCCTTCGACCAAAATCCTAAATGAAATACAAAATCGGGAAAATTTAATCAAAGCTGATCTGCGCTAACTCAAATGCAAAGTAAATGAATTCGAATTAAAACTCGTTAATTTGGCCGGGAAATCCTATAGTATTAGAAATATATTGCACATGATTATTCCCTCTCAGATTTTCATTGAATAAAACACCTAGGAATTTTGTGCAATTCTTTTTTCCAATAATTCACCATCTAAAGTAATTTCAATGACAGGAATATCGGTATTTTTTTATGTTCTTAAAGTATATATAGTTTGTTTTCTATAAATTAAGAGACAGCTGATTACTTCTAAACCATTTTGATAACTTTGGTAATTCAGCGTTAATATTTCTTTAAAAGATCTGAAAATCTGAAGTGGAACAAAATGCATTGGTGTCATCAGCGAATGAAATATACTGTAGTGCATTTGATGAATTATAAATATCATTCACATTAAAAAAAAATAACAAAGGGCCGAGAATTGACCCTTGTGGCACTCCACACGTTATAGATGCTAATTCTGATTCATTTGAATCATAACATACATATTTTCTTCTATTTGTTAAATAATTTTAAAACCATTGTATAGCAACACCCCTAAATCCATAGTATTCCAATTTACGTATAAGTATTGTATGGTCTAGAGTGTCAAATGCCTTACTCAGATCCATGAATACTCCATTTACATGCTTATGATCAGAGAGAAAGAAAGAGAGTACTGATGGTCATTTATCTGCTTTTCGATGCCGTGTGACGTTCTATAAAAAATATTCCCACAGAGTCGTTTATTGTCATAAAACATTGAAATAGCACTAGAGAGACGTTGAACAAATAGGAATAATGATGTATCATCGTTAACCGTGAGAATATTCATTTCTATCCATCTCTGCTTAATCATCCAAGCAGTGGAATCAACCAAGTGGAATCAACTGTAGGATAAGTTATATTTATTCCCGAAAGAGTTTGAGCAGCAATGGTGAACGATTGTTGCCAAAATTCAGCAACAATCGTTGTTTGCTAAAATGGTTTTCCCCTAAAATTACGATGATACCTATTAAAAGCTAAATGAAACTATGATTAACAAGTGAACCTGTATGCAACTTTTTTTCTCCATGAAACTCTTCCAGTACCTAATTTCGAAGCAAAACTCGGAAAAGGTGCAATTTAGGGTATACCTGAAGACAATGATATATGTCTTTTTGTCTATGGTCAAGACGTTTAATACATTATAAAAACGCTAAATCCTGTCAGAGCTAACTTCGATTCACTGAGTCATCGCGTCCGGTCGGAAGATCGCGTTACACGACCTTTCGTGAGAAGAAAGAGGAAGATCTTGGGAAGATACACGTTAAGGACGCGACCTTTCGTAGATTCGACGTATGGCTTTCTCAAAGTGTCTGGTAAATTTGACCAGACCATTTGTATGTGAGAGTGGTTATGTTTGCGAATTTAGACCGACATTCCGTGGATAAAGAGTCACTTTTTCACAGAAAGGTCAAGTAACGCGACCATACGACCCGACGCGACGACCCGATAATTCGAAGCAAGTCAAATCCTGGTGTAGTAATAGGGTGGTAAAGTTATTTAGAAGGGAACAGTATTCACACTGATGAGGCTATCTATTTCATCCTCACTATGTTCATGAATTATACAAATTTCCATTCTTATTTAAATTATCAATATGGTAAATGATGATCCTCAAGAGATCACCCGATTCCAAACCTGAGAAACAGTAGCTAAAACCATGTATTCATGTCATCATTCTTGTTTCCAATTTTTTAAATGTTTGTTTTTACTTGCTCGGAGGGGCACATGCATTTCCCTATTTGTATTGCGAGGGAGAGAGAGAGAGAGAGAATGGCCCTGGGTTCAAATTCAGTATTACCTTTTAAATTATGAAATCTGATACTAATGCATGTATCTGCCATGTGATTAGCATGTGACGCTACATGGAATGGTACCCCGATGTTGTTTATTTTTGAAAAGAATTTGTTTGCTTGCACCCAGTACATTAGTTGCGGCTCGATTTTGAAAAAAATCAGGATATACTTGGAACCAGCGGGATCTTACTGAGTGCAGGTCAGAAATTTCATAACAATAGTCGAAAATTCTCCAAGGACGCCTATCATTAAACAAATTTTGTTTATTCAAAAAGTATTGTAGAGACGATGAATAAGTAAGAATAATAATACACTGTGTTTTTTTATTTGTTTCACTATAAGGCAAGTAAATACGATTAAAGAAAATATCAAATCTAGTGACTTTTCCTAAAGAATTGATAAAGATAACGGACATTTATTCATCTTCCCAATTAAGTTCACGTTGAGGTAATTATATCAAGTTTCAGTGATTATTGTTCCGTTGTAGCAACCAAAGAACAATGCCATCGTTATGGAGAAATAAACAACATATTATTTTTTCTTGTCTAATCTTGTTTTCATATTAAAGATCACATTTGTTAGCGTGAAAACCACGTTTAGAATATAGGAGTTCACCCTCTTAACAGTATAACTCATCTACTACTTTGTGTGGATTCCACTTTCATTAAAATGAAGTGGAATCAATTCTAAAACAAAGTGATCCCTAATAATAACATGGTTGACAGTAAACCAGATGCGAAGGAGAAATAAAAAGAAAAGCTCAGAATACATTTCTGGCAATAAAAGACTTATTCATAGACTTTGTTTTAAAGCCGAGATTTGCTTTTAGGTTAATACTAGTAAACTGTTATGTATGGTCTATCCTATTGTATGGAGCAGAAAGATGGACAATAAGCAAGGCCATGGAAAATAGAATAACATCTTTTGAAATGTTGATTTGTTGAGTTACAATGATGAAAATATCCTGGAACGAATGAAAACCAACAAAGAGATATTCCGCATGGAAGGGGGTAAACAAATTGCACTAGCACTAGAGAAAAGCCAAATACTTTGGTCATGTAGGATGTGTTGAAGGGAGCTAGTGGAGTGGAAGGAACTAGNAGACCCAGAATCAACTTGTAAGAGAATGTCTAGACCTGGAGTGGACTAAAAGTGCAAGAGTGCACCAGAATGGCAGAAGAAATGGAGAGATGTTGCAATCAACCTCCGAACCGGGAAAAGATACTTAGATAGATAGACAGTAAACCTGGTTGGATTAAATAGCAGCTATGGCAAACCATTGTTTCCCCTAAATACCAAACAATGAGACATAAGTAAAGTATCAAAAGTTGGTAACACATCCAAGCAATACTAAGATATGAGGTGTCAAAGCAACTGTTCTTTCAAACATGACTATTACCTAAATATAATCTTCTGGATCTGGATTTAAATCAGGTAAATAGGCGGGAATTCTTTGACACAGAGACGACTATTTTTTCTAAAATAAATCAGTCAATTACATTGGGATTTTCCCCAAATATTTAATTTCTTATAATACGTTTTTCAGTATTGATAAAATATTTTTTACATTATCGTGACCCCAAAGACATACCCCAAGTGTTTTTACTTAAATATATGACATCAAATATATGACATTCTCTCAAATTTCTATTGTTCTTGATCTGTTAACATGGTTATAGCCCTAGTGGTCGCATCCAACGCAAACTTGAGGGCCAACAAACACATTCTGATGGGGAAGGGTCCTAACTAACAAAAACAAATTAATTTCAGATTGTGTATCAGGTGGTGTATGCCTTTCTAGTTTTTGGTCCATGTATGCATGTATATTGTCGAGTGTAAATTAAAAGATTCATAATTGTAGTCAACATCTGCAGTTGAGTACGTTGACACGCATGATCAGTCGGCGTTCGTCATGTTCTCGTCCACTCAATCTAAAAGTCCCTATTGATATCGGTATCTGGCTCTTAACTTCATCAGAAAATTTGTAGCTCGATTTAAGAGGTCTTGACTGCTCTAAACACTAACACTAACACTAACACTCAACTTGAAATTCCTCATCGTATGTTTAATCAAGAAAATGTGTTTCAATGGACAGATTAAGGGTGTGTAAACAAAATGTGTGTAATATTTAACATTCAATTAAACAGGTTTATCACTTAAAAATTATAATGAAAACGTTATAAATTGGAATTTCTTTATCAGATAATTCATATTCTGTCCAAAAATTAGAAATCAAGATTTCTAACATTTCTCCAAGTTTATGCCGCAAATGACATTTCTAGTAAGAAATGCGCTTGGCATCCATCCGTACATCTTATTTCTTAGTATTTGTGCAAGAGTTTTAGCATGAATGCCATGTTCTTCCAAACGACAGGGAATCTTTTTCTTGAGCCTTTTTCTTTCATAGTTTGCTGGTCTGTTGTTGTTGATGCAAGGAAGATGGTATTGGATTGAAATTAATGGCTCGGAAACTACTCCTTTGACTACATATATTCTGACCCCCAAAAAATATCTGGAAATATAATTCAGTAACTATTGGCATTGATCTACTGACCATGTTGTCCATCTATCTACACTGACGCTCATATAGGTGGAATATTTTTGCTTTACCCCAATTTAAGGAATTATCTAAAAAATAATTTTTAAAAAATAGAACTAGATAATAGTATACATTCTTATTTTATATTGAATAATAATTTGACAATGTGTGTTTTGCGTGACTGCTAAAGCATGTGTATGATACTTAGCTTATCAAATAGGGGACCTACGCCCTTAAGTCACAAATTTAAAAAAAATCCTCTGTGTGAACATGCCTTGAGCCATAATGCATGGCCATCCAGAGGATTTTTTTATGCAATAAATTATTGAAAATGTATTGCATTTTCTGTGTTTTTTTATATTTATGGAAACTGCCCCCTACCCTAGCCCCCGCTGCGTACAGTCATGGTTCAGTGACAAAGCAATGGCCTCGTAACTGTGAGGCCCCAGGATCAAAACCGTGTCGATGTGCTACATAAGTGCCCTTTGTGGGGCATTCATCCTCAATACTGTCATTTATGACTTAAGGGCGTAGGTCCCCTATTTGATAAACATAGAAGAATACAAATGCTTTAGCAGTCACGCAAAAGCCACATTTGCAAATGATTATTCAATAATATCTGAGAATGTGTACTTTTATGTAGATCTATTATTTTAAAATTATTTTTAAAATAATTCCATATGAATTGGGATAAAACAAAAATATTCCACCTATATGAGCGACAGTGTAGATGTGAGACTTGGTTAACTCCATTAAGAAGTTACTGCGGAGCTCTTTGCTCGCAGTTGATGAATTTCTCAGATATTGCTAAGTTATTCAGACTATCAAACTATGATACAGAGATATACAGATTATATTTTACAGAACCCACTCAAGTACAAATACCTCACGCCGCGTATCAACTCTGAAAAACACGCCGAGTTTCAAGTCTGAAAGACATGAGCGCTATACAAAAACCCACTGTTAACATTGTTATCATTTGTATTATTATTTCTTCCCGTGAATGACGAATTTTTGAACTGTATTATTAAATCGAAACAATCTGCCATGAATCTAGTTGAGTATGCGGCTTGTCATTTTCTATACTCCCCTGCAGCTCAAAGAAAAGAATAAACTTACTGCCTTTACTGCTACTGCCAATGTTGGAGATGCTGCTACTTTGACATATGTTAACATGAAGGCACCACAAACCAAGGGAAAGTCACATTGTATAGTTATATTCATTTTACTATTTGTTTCTTTACAATTATATTTTAGCAAAGAGTTGCCTTTTCAGTTAACAAACTGCTTTCCCCTAAACCCTATACACAATGAAAACAACAATGCATATATGATAGTTACAGTACTGGTAATTACAGATTGCATACATATATAAACAAAGATGCAAAGAGGTTTATTATTTTAGAAAGTATGATATGATCAAAATATTCAATTGAAACATTATTAAATCGTCCAAGTAATTAATGGTACATTAAAAATGGAAATTAGGTAATGCATAGAACGTTTGATAGAGATAGATGGAGGGAGAGAAAGATGCTCAATAAAGTTGTATTTTTGGTCATGATTGTCACATTATAGTTTTTAGCATTTCCTTAAAGAATATATTTTTCTTCTATGTATGTGATTTCAAAATATAGAAGCACGAAACAATATAAATTTGGTATTTTTAAGTGTTTTGTCAATATTAAGTTCGCACATTTCAATATGTGATGCTCATTGCCATAAGAAGTGTCATAGGTTGTATTTTTATAAAGGTTTTGAGATCGTGTTGTTTAAATATATGCCAATAAGATTAGAATTTGTAGGTAACCTATTTCGAATAAAATGAGCGGCATGTAAACATGGACGGTTAATATAATTCAAAGCAATAAACAATAATCACATGATTTCAATGTTATTTCAACCCACTTTTCTTTTATAATCGTGAAGCAATACATGGATCATGGCATCACGTTTTCATACTAAACAATTAACGATCCGTATAATCATCATTTGTAAAGGAAGGTGAATTAATTAAATCAAGGCTTAATTTGTAGTTAGTAACATTGATTTTCTTAAACTAATCTTGATTTGTGTACTGCGCTTCGAAACTTTTATGTCACATAGGCTGTATCAATTTTTCGTATTATTATTATTATTATTATTGTTATTATCAAATTACAGCGGTAACCGTAACATTGAGGACTATTTAGTGAATGATGACGTAATAACATCCAAAAACATAAGCACTCTAGCTCGACTGATACTATACATACAATTCATGAAAAATTATTTATACTTTGTGTACTTCGTATGTATCCTACTTTTCTTGAATAAGGAAATGAAATAAACATCTTCCTACAGATATTTGAATGAATAAGTGCAAACTTACCGTAATGAATATTGGTCTGAGTTGTTCCTCTTCAAAACTTTTTTGGAACAAACCTGGTTTCGATTGACGAGATGTTAGATCCAACAAACTAGTTCGTTAGCCACAAACTTTAAACACCACGAGATCCCGCAATGCTAGGACACAACTGTAAATTGTAGACGTTCAAAATGGCAGCTAGAGACACACGTAAAATTTCCCTTTGGATTAAGATGTTACTATTTATGGCATCCTATGTCATAATTGCGGTCCAACGCAGGAGGACACAATAACAATTTGGGAATTACTTTTTTTTGTTGGTTCTTTTATAAATAGGAAGAGCAACCTTTGATCAGACTTACAAGCATGACGGTTATCCTAGCTATTAAAAATGCATGTATAATTGATGTTGTATGTGATTTTATTGTGCAGATATATGGCGTATTAAACAATTACAAATCCGTCAAGGGGACTGTCGGTGGGGTATAGGAGAGAGGGGTCGGAAAAAAGAGTTAAAATTTGGTTTCCGGTGACCGAAGACGTACTCTTAATGGGTCAAGTGTTTATATACGAGTTAGGAAGCGAAACAAAAAAAGCATGACACGATTTGTTGACACAGCGCATACACAATATGCAGCCCCTCATGTGTGTGTATGTGTGTATTCCTCTCTCTCTCTCCCTTTCTCCCTTTCTCCCTCTCTCTCTCCATTGTAAAACCAACTAGACCTGCGGCTGAATAGAAATATTAGTGAAAATAATTCATGAGGCTTTTTAGCAATTATATGATCATTCATCTCTCAATAATATATATTTTTTTTCGGTTGGAAATTAATACCTTTTGAATTAGTACTGTACCTGATGATGATAGTGATGATGGTGATAATGGTGATGATGATAATGGTGATGATGATGATGATAATGATGATAGTGATGATGATGATAATAATGACGATAGAGATGATAATGATGATGGTGATGATGATGGTGATGATGAAGGTGATGATGATGATAATAATGATAGTGATGATGATGATAATAATGACGATAGAGATGATGATGATGATGATAATGATGCTTGATAGTGCTGACGATGATGACGAAGTTTTTCTCATGCATTAATTTAATCCATAACGATTATTTTATTAATAACCCAATAGAATTGAATTTGTGATTAGGCTTGTCTTGTATATCTTGTATATTAATGGAAATAATCATACAGATATGGTGGACCTGTGTCATCGCAAGTAGACGAAGTCGCCAATTATTCACGACAAAATTGACGACGTCGTGAATTTTAACGCCAATTATTCACGACGAAATTGACGATATCGTGAATTTCGTCGCCAATTTCGTCGTGAATAATTCGCGTTTTCGTCTTTTTTCGCGACGTCCCTTCACGGTCACCATATAAAGATGATTAAAATATATCGATAAAGCCACTCTTCTGAAAAAATGGTGATGATGATGATGAAGATGATGATGAAGATGATGATGCATTATGATAATGAAGATTGTGATGATGATGATGAAGATGATGATGTTGATGGTGGTGATGATGATGATGAATATGATAATAATGATGACAATGATGATGGTGATGATAAAGAAAATGATGATGGTGGTGAAGGTAAAGATGATAGTGATGATGATGATGATGATGATGATAATAATGATGATGATAGTGATGATGATGATGATGATGATCAAAATGACGATGGTAATGATCATCATCAGTGTAGTATAATTATTGACAGACCACGGTTGACAATAGCCGGAGCATTATTTCACATTATATACCTCATTTAAGAAATCACGCGATGTGATTGGTCGAAATTGCAGTCATGGTTTTAGCCATTCCCGTAAATGAACAAGAAATGCCAAACCTATGTAATAGCTCGAGGGTAAAATTTCAGTAACCGGGAAAAATAGCAATAGCAATCACTGGCAATTGGAGTACAAAGAATGATAGAAGCTGAATGAAATGCTACAACAACATAAACACTAGGGAAGGAAGCATTCATAAATTTGAATAATTGAGTTGATAAATGACTCCGCATGTGGACGTTTGGTGGAGCAGAAAGCAGTGGATTCTTAACAACATGAACTAATTAAACAGAGTGACGGAATGTAAATTAAATTTGGCGCGGTTGGAAAATGCATCTTTCTACTCTGCGCATTAATGGTACGATCAAGTAAATTAAAACAGTAAAATTGGTCTTATTTCAAAATTACTCATTAAATAAAACCCCAAACTTCAGTGATATCAGACAAAATATGTTATAGCTTACTAATAGTTAAAAAAGATGTATAAACATTGTGAAAGTGTAGCATTTTACGATAAAAGACACCGGTGTAGCGAAGATGACGTCATAAGTGCGCTTGCATCAGGGAATTCAAGGTCAAAAGGTCAATTCAGACGCTGATAAGTTATTGGTCAGGCCTTTTTGTTTCCTTTTATTCCGACAAAATTATACAATCAATCAAAACAAGTTTAATACCAGAAGAAAGCTAACGATTAGTATTTTCATTAACCGCTTGCCCAAAAGTCGCTTGACCACAGTGAAACGAGTGAGAGCTTGCGAGAGCTACCAAAGTGTAATTGAAACCCGCTATTTGCGCTTCTCCAACGCAAAAACAGACACTATTGTGCTAAATAAATGTATTTTTTTCAGAAAATTCGCATATGGTCTCTTTATATTATACTTTATGTAATGTTACCCGAGAGACTTCTAGGCGCCCCAATGCTGGAAAGAAACGCACATTTTAGACAACTTCACTTTTTCATGGAAAAATTCTTATTTGTTCTATGCACGTAAGTCAGATTGAGCGGATGATACAACGTTTCCATATGGGCTACCCTGTTGAAATAAAACGAAATAAATAAAAAATAAATAATTAATAATTCTTTGTAGAATTGTTTGTTAATTCGGTATAGACACAAGATATATCGACTGATTCAATACTCGAAGCTTAGCTGTTTCTAGCTATCGGGGACGTTAAACTTTCACATGACCCCGAGGCTCGCAGGGGCGTCGTCCCCTTAAGACTATATAAACAGCGATGCCTCTCATAGCAGTCACCATATCTTTAATATCGTGAAAACAAGGTACTAAAAATTGCTATTTATTTTAGTGAAGAAATAACATTTCAAAGACAATAAAATATCATTTTTTCTTCACTCACTTTGCTCGTTAACAACATTAAGGAACAGTATCATTTCAGACAGTGATTGTATATCCTTACATTAGGCCAGCAACGTGCCAGATTATAAATTATATTTCTTTATCTCGATATTGCATTTTTATTATGCTTCGCTCACTCTGAACATGTAGAAACACGTTGATTCGATCTGGACAACGAGGTGCCCGAATATTTACATGTACGTGCAAAGAGGTGACTTAATTAGTATACGACTTTTGTATTTGTGTATTGGACAGCGAGGTAACCGCATACATAATAACATATCTTATCTACTGTGTTTTGTTTCAAAAATAACAAAAT